>JAOTRC010000013.1:15721175-15743742 GCA_027497675.1 Cyprinella lutrensis
TTACATTTTTAACCCAACATTTCGGGTTTGTCCATATTTGACCCACAATTGGGTTAAAACAACCCAGCATTTTTTAGAGAGTATGATCATATAGGTAAATACATCCGTTCTCCAGTACACTCATTTGCAAAATAGAAAAGAAACTGGACACTGTGACATCCCATCCATGCTTGGATTATTGTACTTTATCATCTGCATGTATTTAGCTTAAAGTTGTGGCTTATACAACTTCCTGGCCTCTAACAGACATTGCATCTTTAAAAAGTGTGATTTCCCTCTCTGAATAAGACTCGTCATCAGTTTATGATACAAAAGCAAATTAGTTCTGTGACTTAATACCGCATAAAAATATCATTGTATGTTAAACTGACAAAGGTGTTACAGAATGAGCTGTGACTCAGTCCGTGCCTGTTTATTTCACTCTCCGCCTCTCAGGGCTGTGTCACATAATCCACTAGCCTTTTATTAGCACAACAAAAACTATGACAAACTGTCTGCTTGCCATTTACACAAATCCCAAATGTCCTTTAGATTTATTGGGGAATTTTATAGGATTCAAACACCTATAAACCAGGTAGGAACCCTCTCAGACAAGTTATATTTGTCCTTTACATTTCTCAACAGGGGTAATAATGTTTTTTGGGGTCTACTAGAATAGGTTTTAAACACTTTTTTTTCATATATTTTAGATTTTTGCAGCACCGCTTTTCCCAGTCCGTTAGTAACGCTCTGTTCAGTTCCTGTCCTTATGAAGCCCCCCCTCCTAGCAAGCACAAAGTGCTCTGATTGGTCAGCTCAGCTGTAGTGCTATACCAGTCTTACGTAGTTGGTCAACTGCTTTGAGCGTGTTTCGGAAATGTTTCAACACATTTTTAACACAACTAAAGCTGGATTCGTCCCTTTTTTCTTTGTGAATGCCTTCGGCTTGAATTGTTAATTGTTAATGAGTGATATTGTGACATACTTTCTTGAAAGAAAACTCAAGACTACAATAGAGGCATTTAATGAAGTTAAGAAACAGTGCCACTGATAATGCCCTTAGGAAAGACTTTGTGCTTTGTACCTTTGTAGGCCTTTTTAATGCCCAAACAACAAAATTTTTCACACAAAAAAAGTAAAACAGCATAAAAGGTCCTCTTTAAAACGATAGAAATCAAGCAGCTGAACATGAAAATGTACGTAGCATTTTATGTTACAAAACAATGTAATATTCATACGCAGCACCTGAGCCTCTTTGAAAGGGAAAAGGAAAAGAACTTGGAAAAAGATCATTTTCTGTGCTGGATCCAGCCGTCACACCTGCGGTTGAGGGAGTAGGAGAACATGTGTAGGGGGTTCGCAGACTCTGCGTCATAACACACCCTGCAGACGCACACTGTCAGTCACACAGCCTTCTGTCTTGGCAACCGTGGATTTCGTGCAAAGATCTCAGGTGAACAAAAATGGCATAAACATCTGGTTATAAGCAAAAGGATAATCAATTCTAATCTAATCTGTCAAAATTATGGTAAAAAAAGGGTTAAGAAAAGAATGCAAATACTGAGGTCTTGAAAATAGCCTGTGAACTGCGATACTTTTACAGGAAATGGAAGTGTTTGTGTCTTCTGCATTACTTGCTGTTCTAGTCCTCTCTCAGCTCATATTAGTCATATTAGAAGCCAGTGTGAAATCGGTGAAGTCACTTATTTTAATTCTTTGCAAAAAAAAAAATGTGGCAGGACGTGAAGAGAGAAGTTGCATCATTATGCAACCTGTATGACCAAATGTGGCAATATCGAGGAATTTGTGTTGTTGGATTGTTGCGCATTACTGGAATAGCAACAGGCACAAGTGTGTTTCTATGAGAACAATTATCTGGCAGCAGACCACCGGTGAAATCTGAGTAATGGCAGGATGAGTGAACAGTCACCCCAAGCGCCGATGGCAGAACATCTTATGAAGAGGAAGTGAGACCTCAATAACACTGACTGACCCCATATTACCAGCAATTCATCATCATTCACCTGCTTACCTACAGCCAAGTGACTCAAACGATATGATCATATAATGGAACTGGTTGGGTCACTCTGGGTTCGGGCAAAAATTCGCTCATAGCCTTTACCTGTTTAATCGATGCGAGTGTGAACTCGTGAAATCAATGCAATGTAAAAGAAATGGATGTTTAAACTTTAAAAAAGTTAATGCCTTAAACGTCCCCTGACATGAAATTTTCACTTTCTGAGTTTTTTTAACATTAATATTAGTTCCCCTAGCCTGTATTTGAGAAGAGAAAAATGCCGACAGTCTCTGCCTACGGTTTACCAATAACAACTGACTGGGTCATTTGACCAATCGCCGCAGATTCGCGTCACTGGGGAAATGAATCGTCGAACGAATCATTTGGGAGTCATTGAGCAAATCAGTTAAAAATAAATGCATATTATAAGACAAATAAAGTGTTTATCCTTGCATGCACGTTAAACTGTTTTTGGGAACTCCTAAAACAAAAATAGGAACATTTCAAATGCTATGATAAAGGCTCTTTAAAGACTTTGTATCTGACGTGACAGCATCATCATGATTCATGACACTAACACACAGCATTATTAATACTCAATCTATGGGCAGCAGAGATGATAGCAGTATGACAGGCTGTTTTAAGTAGTTTCATTTGGAGAATAGCATTTGTGAAATTGTTGCATCATTTTTACCAATACTCGGCTGTACATATATATCGGTCTGTGCGATGAATACATGCATGCAATACAGTTTTGTATGTGAGACAGCCACTTGTTTGTGTGAAGTGAGAGATTGTTGTATGCTTATTTGTGTGAGGTTAATTTAGGGCTGCAGTCAAAGTGATGGCAAAAGCCGGGGTATATGCATTTTTTTTAAATATATGATCGTTTCATGGTAATGTACGCTCTGTGATCAGAGCGGCTCGATCGGTTTAAATTTCACAGTAAATGCTGCTCATCTCAGTAAGCTGAGTTTGAGTAACTTATCTTTCCAAAC
The DNA here is from genome assembly GCA_027497675.1 of Cyprinella lutrensis. Classification (NCBI taxonomy): domain Eukaryota; kingdom Metazoa; phylum Chordata; class Actinopteri; order Cypriniformes; family Leuciscidae; genus Cyprinella; species Cyprinella lutrensis. Next base: position 15,724,170 of record JAOTRC010000013.1, read on the forward strand.
GTGTAATGAGAAGCAACTACAAACCTGTTGACAATCAAAAAGAAAACTTTTACATTTTTACTCCAAACTCACATCGTCAGTCGAGTGTTTGAAATAACTTTCTTTTGTGATCTGACGTGGCTTGATCACAGAATGAAAATCATATTTAAAAGAAATCATTATGATTTCAAGGCAGAAATCATATTTAAAGCCCACTGAAGTGCCTTGGAACGCACAGCCTTGTATGATGCGTTGACGTAATTTTCACTGAAACAGGAAGCTAAGGCAGGACATTGAATGCCTCCTCCCCCCTTTTCAAGTAGCCAATAGCATTTAGTTTACCTCACAGACTAAAATTCGTATTTTACAGCACCATGGAAGCGAAAGATGATAAGTTGGATTCAATAGTAGAGGTGTAAATAAATTCAAGCTATCATTCTTATTCAACATACAGTTGGAAAATAGATTAAAACTCAAGCATTTGAGCAACCGAACACATCTCCAACCCATATTGCTCCATGACATCAACACCACTTTAGATTCTAGAGAGCATTTGATTGGACAGAAGATGTGATGTCAAAAATCTGTTATGCATTTCTAGGATTACAAATTTATTTAAATGTTTAATTTAGAATTCCTATACTATAGTATATAGAAGTGTATTAGTGTGATTTTTTTTAACTAAGGTAAATGCCACAAACCTGTCCTGATCTTTCTATTGCAAGTTAAACTGATATCATCACCTTGAGTTTATAAGTCTCAGTATGAGAAAGCCATGCCTTTCCTGTTCTCGTGTCTCACCGGGTTTCATGTTTGTATTTATTTAAATAGCACATTTAAAAACAGCAAACAGGGCTGACCAAAGTGCTGAACAATAGACAAGATAAATAAGGACAAACTAGTGCTGGGCGGTTTGACTAAAAATGTAAATCACGTTTGATTATTTTTTTTTTTTTCCAAAATTAAGCCAGTTTTCCAGTTTATGATTTTTTTTAGTTTTTTTTTTTTATATTTTTTTAATGCATAATCAGTGGTTCAAAGCATTTTCTACTGGTTGAGAGAGTTATTTAATTAATTAATTAATGCAATATATTTACTTAGGATGGTCTATTCTTCAGTCAATAGAGAATATTGTAGAATAGAATAGTGCCCAGTATAACCTAAAATAGTTATTTCTAAACATTCTAATAACATTCCTATAACCAGGAAATAACGTTAAAATACAACGTTTATATAAGGGGAGATTTGAACGTTCTAATGATGTTTGAATGATGTTCTTATAGCCAAGCAAAAAACTGTAATACAACGTATAAAACAACTGGACGTTTTGAATGTTCCTAGATCATTCAGAAATAAAGTTTTTATAACTTAATGAAAATGTTATGAAAACGTTCTTATAACCTAAAATTGTTATCTGGGGAAGAGGAGACACATTATATTCCATGCGCGAACAGAGATTCGCGCTCACACATTATATTAATGTATTTTGGCGCTACAATAGTGCGCTCTCGACATTTGACAGGAAAATAATGCCATAATTCTGCAGCATCCATCTTCCCTGTAACGTAACACCAGATCACTGCTGTATACCCTCGGCCTCGCCTCAAAGTCGCTGCTTAAAAGTGCAACATTGTAAAGGGTCCGTCTAAAAACAGTGTTGTGTGGCACAGCGAATTAAATACATCGGTATGGTGGTATATCAAAAATTTAAATCATAACAAAAATATACACCGGTTTTCGGTATGAACCGTTATACCACCCAGCACTAGGACAAACCACACATTCATGACAAAATCTCACAATGAATTAAAAGCTAAAGAAAAAAAAATTGTACAACTATTTACGGATTTAAAAACAAAGAGAAGAATTTTAAACTCAATTCTAAAATGCACAGGTAGCCAATGCAGTAATTTTAAGATAGGTGAAACAATGATCAAATTTACATTTTCTTTTGAGGAACTTTGCCGCAGCATTCTGTACTAATTAGAGACGAGAAATAGAGTGTTTGGGTATGCCATAGTAAAGAGAGTTGCAATAATCCAATCGCGATGTAATGAGCGCATGGACAGCAATCTCTAAGGTTTTCTCAGAAAGAGAGGATTTGATCTTCGAGAGAAGACGTAGCTGGAAAAAAAAACAAGAACTAATCACTGCATTTATTCGGTTTTCAAATTTGAGGTTCTGATTCCAGAGAACACCTAAATTCTTAATGCAGGATGAAGTTCGATAATCCATAATCCAGATCAATGTTACTGCTATTATGGTTGGCATGGGGGCCAAAGACTATGACCTTGGTTTTGGATTCATTCAAAATTAAGAAATTGTGAGAAAACCACATTTTTACTTCTTCTAAGAATGCAAAAAGAGATTTCAGAGCAGTATCCTTGTTGCATTTCAGAGTCAAAAAATGTATGTATCATCTGCATAGCAGTGAAATGATACACCATGGTTTCTAAAAAACGGAACCCAGAGGAAGTAAATATATGGAACAAAGAACGGGTACGAGAATAGACCCCTGTGGCACTACAAGAAGAGTTGGACTAGCGAGGAGTAAAAATTACCCAGTTTGACAGAGAAACTTTAATTTGTTAGATACAATCTAACTAAACCAACTGAATACAGTTCCCTGAATGGCCACAAAATATTCTAGTCGAGATAAGAGTTTTATGGTCAACTGTATCAAAGGCCGAGGTTAAGTATAACAGTATTAGGATCACAGAGTCACCAGTGTCAGTCACTAACAGTATATCATTAGAAACCATTAATAATAATCAGACTCAGTGCTGTGCAGAGGCTTAAAACCAGAATTTGATTTGAGCTAAGAAAAAACTGGAGTGGATTCAGAACAGTTTTCTCCAATGCTTTTGTAGTAAAAGGAAGGGTCAAAATAGAAAAAAAATAAATTAAAATCCCTATCATCAAGTGAAGGTTTCTTGGAAAGAGGTGTAACAGTCCCTAGTTTTAGTATATCAGGGATAGTCCCTGTGCTCAAGCACTTGTTCAGAAAAGACACCAAACATGTTCCAATCAAATCAAAAGTTTGTTTGATTTGAAGAGAAAGAACATCAAGAGAGCAGAAGGAAGGTTTAAATGATCAACAAATTCTCGATGTAAAGCCTTTAAATCATTTTTATAAAAAGAATTACTTGACATTTACATTAATGCACATTGGCTTATCTTAATATGTTAATAGTAAAATTTGGTCCAATTCTCCTGTGGCGTCTGACGTTGCTAAGCAACCATGCACTGCGCTCTCCACAACGACAAAGAAGTTTTAGTAGCTAAGAGATTTTCACCACTGAAAACTGCTTTCTGTAGCTCTGCTACAAGATTTATTTACAGAGAAGAGAAAAACACCGGTAGTGTTTGGGCGAGAGATATGAGACCTGTCAGTGCGTCTCTGTCTTTCATTATCACTCACGCCACCGGTCTCGTGCCGTCCTCTCGCGCCACTCTCACGTCCCTTGTCCTGCAACCAACTAACTAGACATTTTGTGTGAAATGAATTTCAAACTCTGGTGGCAGCTAACGTTAGCCTTGTTGACGAAAGAATGATTTCTCTGATGTGTGCGCAGTTCCGGATTTGTGGGTGTGGCTTGCGGAACTGTGCAATGTGGTGCATAGTGGGAATTGTTGTCTTACATACAAATGCGCTCTTCTGTTATTTTCTGTCTTTTCTCGGTCAAGAGGGCACGAAATCGACTACATATATGATCCACTTTCAATGAAGATTAATGCTGAAATGGGTGAAATGCTCCTTTAAAGACACAATTTTCTTTGTGAATGAACTTTAGCATGTGTGTGTTCACTTATGCTAAGCACTGTACACAAAATGTCAGTTTAATACATTAATGCAGCCACTCTAGCTACTGAATTAATTATAGCAATATGCAAATACGGAATCCACAAGAAACTCATAAGCTGAATATTTATGGCAGACATCTTCACCTCACAGCAACTGATTGCCAGCCCCTCTTAAGCTGCACATTTCTCAACTTATTGATGATCTCACCACTCCATTCCACTCCACTTTGCTTTCAATCCCTCAAGTCTGCTGCTTAGCTCCCATAGAGAAAGAAATGGAAGCCTCACTCTTGCTCTGCCTACTCCACTCCAGTGGACCAGTATGGCTAGTCAGAGGAGAATCATCATGGCAATTGAATAAATAAAACATCATTTTCAAACCCTATGTTTATGCAGAATTCCAGATAGAAATTTGTCGAAAGTAGGGCTGTGTATTGGCAAGGGGCTCACCTTAGGAAACATATCACGATACATGTGTCACGATACGATATATTGCAAAAATGTAAAAAATAAACAAATAAAAGTAAAAAAAAATAATAATAGTTTTAGATAATAGTGTTACAATGTACCCCACCTATGGGGCATGTTGTCACATTTCACTTCAATTCTTTCAGGGTAAATCAAGAAAAAAGTATACACTATATTAATAAAACAAAACCACATAATTGTACTAGACATGTGGGAAATTAATGTGGGAAAAAATGTATACTCTTGTTGAGTCAAAAAAATGTTAAAAAAAATGTCCGATTCAAACTGATAAGTTTGGACAGATGTGTCCTCAGAGACTCCCGCTGCCATTCTTTCTCCAAAATATACCCTCAACTGTTGTCAAGGCAACCCTACACAGAACAGAGGGGCGGAGTGAGAGAAGCTCATTATCATTTAAAGGCATATGCACTAAAACTGCATGCTGAAAACAGAGCTGTATTGACCAGGTAAAACTAGTGTTTTCTTACAAAACTAACGAAATTTTTTAATTAAAGTATATTACAAACTTTTCATTTAGACTGTAAAGAATCAAATTAACTTTAAACGAACCCTTTAAGTCCTTTAAACGACCCACACTATAAGGCCGCAAATCCTAACAAATGAAAAGCGCCACCTACTCCGTTATATTCTTTGCACAAGCTGATTATTTTAAAAAAAAAGTACACCCATACGTTGACTCAGCAAAATATCGTGACAGTATTGATATTTTGCACAGCCCGAGTCGAAAGGTTCATTGAATTTCCATAGACTTAAAAAAATGTCAACAGGGATGTGCAAAATGCGTATATAACATAACAATCAAAAAACAACTCCGAATTAATCCCAGATCATTAAGCCCTTCAATTGGACAACTGACAAATATACAAGAAATATATAGGGTAAATCTACAATATAATTTATTGCACAGCAGAGTCTTTGTCAAATGAACTTGAGATGGATCATGCAAAAATAACGAGAACATCGCTCACAGCAAACAATTTAAATACTGGCAGTAATTGTCTTGAAATTTATTGAAGGTGCTAGACTTATTGGAAAAGTGGTGCTGTAATGGCTGTAGTGGCAGGGCTTTCAATTTAATTTGCAACTTCTCAGAGAGTTAACTGTCGTTAGTGATTCAATGCATTTGGCGGAACCCTCTGCAAAAAATTGCATATCTAAAGTCACCCCCTTTAAAGCACAGCTGCTAAAAATATTAAAGCTAAGTCAATTTTGCTAATTGACTAATCCAATGCATCAGCTTGTCGACCATCCCAACCCATTAGCAGACATAATTTGAGCCATCACAGCAAAATAATTATAAATATCTACTTCGACAAAGTTCTATTTCTATACTGCAAAAAACATGACTTTTGGATGCATAAATATTGCATTAAAAATGTGTATACACACACACGTCACGTATCATGCTTAGATCTCACAAACACACTCATAAACAGTACATAAAACAGTCAAAAGAACATGCTTAGGGCCAGATTTACTAACAGCTTACGGCAGCGCAAACCCTCTTTTAGCGTTAAAAAACTACTGTCAGGATTTACTTAAGACATGCATTGAATTTTTTTATTATGTTCGGACCTGGCCTTATTGCATGTGCATTTGTTAGACTTTCCCTTTCAGACACAAAATGGGAGAAGAGCTTTAAACAAATCGTGAAAGGTGATTTACTAAGGTTTACGCCAGTCAATTTACTGCTATCATTATGGAAATGATCCGGATGTGTCTGTGTTCTTTAATTTGCACATCGTCAGTAGATCACGCTCAGGACTTTCCACTCCAATCTACGTTTTTTTTTTGGGATTGTGCTCTCACGCTAATTTGCCCTGTTTAGTAAATTTGGCCTAAAATGTGATGATAGGAGAAGATGGCACGTCCGCTAAAGTGTCAGTCACGCAACATGGTTTTGAGTCTAAAAATGAATCCGAAAGACAATTCCTCATTTCCACCTCATTCCCCACTACAACCCCCGCCAACAGGACATATGTTGCCACAAAGCCACACTGACGTAACAGCCGGAAGACAGGCGTACGAAGAGTGTTAAGATAGCACAAGATGAGTCATAAGTCTGTCACCGATGGCAACTCCACTCCACCAATAAAGAATGTGAATTCCTTAAATCAAGAAGAAGGGATTAGAAAAGACAAGCCATTCAAGACTTGATTGACTCAATCCTGTTTTCTCATACTGCATGGAGGCCCTTTCAGGTTTTGGCCGAGATACTGTATAAGTCACTCAACAGCGTGGCATGCTGGTCTGAATATGAATTATGCATGAGAAGACAGCAGAAGTGGAGATGGTCATGTTGGAACAGATTGGTGTCTCTATCAAGGAGAGATTTTTTTTTTTTTACATTATGTTTTATATGATATTCAGCAGCAGTTTGTGTGACTGAGCATCTTCAACACAGTGTGGTAGCTTGAAACTCTAAAGATCCTTCAGTAGAGAACTGCTTTTTCTGAGCTTCGTTTAATGCGAGAAATTTATGCTGCCCTTGAGCTATAAACGATCGCTGAAGAAGTGTCTTGGAGGAGTACCACAATATGCATGTGTGCACACGTTTACATTTATAGGCATATACGTTTGCCTGGATGTGTGACTCAGTCTTTAGCAATGTGTGCTTCTCAATTGGAAAACGAAGAAACACATTCCTTATTTACTCTGTGGAAGCCCTTGACAGCTATTATATACTCACATTATTCCTGAAATGACTGTGAAGAGACTCTGTACTTCAACTCTACATGTTCCTTGAGCTTGGTAAATTAGATTTTAGAAATGTAAGACATGTGACTAATTAAAATAAAAAAAATGCTGATGTCACTGTATGCATAAATAAGACTACATTTATTAATGTTACATTTACTATAGCCTTTGACAGAGGTCCACTCACTTAAACATTTTTGACCTTGCCACTGGCTTGAACAGTCAAATACACACAAAATGCCAGTCTTTGCTAACTATCCTAGTTGTTTATATCTTTAATGAATATAAACAGTTGAGAAAAAGATCCATGCATTTGAACTTAAAGTGACAGCAGCCTAATCAACCTGATGCGGTCATTAATATTAATCAAACAACAAAAGAGAGAAAATCTCTCGCTGCTCGTGACAATAGGGCTAAATGATCAATCACAATTAACCCTAAAACCGATCTGTCTTGGCGCGATTATGAAATCACAAAGGCTGCGATTTTTTTATGTGTAGCTTGTCAGTGAAGCACGGCTCTGTGATCAGCTGTAAATAATGCTCCATCTGAAAGCACTGCGAGTTTTTCACAACGTGTATTTAAAAAAGCAACACGCATCAAACATCTTTCCAAACATGAAAACAAAAGACAACATTTATTCATTTTTTTTACTCCAAACTTACTTATAGCACCCATCTCTGGACTGTTTATTTGTGGCTGTTTGCACTTTGAATATTGAGAGAGTGCTCCCAGCAAACAAATTTAGTTTCTGGGAAAGTACGTTGTTTTTGGTTCCCAGAACATTCCAAGAACTTTCCCTTAAAGTCAAGGGAACGTTCCCGGAACATTCTCCTTACGTTATAAAAATGGAACCTAAAAATAACCTAGATGGAACGTTCCTATAACGTTCTTGTTTGGTTCCCAAAAAAAAAACCCTAATGGGGCCATTCGGAAACGTTAGGGGAACGTTCTGTGTTTGCTGGGCTGTAATGTCTTAAAGACAACAGACAAGCTAGGCTCTGTTTCAGAACTTATAATTGGAACGCAAGAACAACAGTAGAGTCAAACACACCAGCCTCGTTTCTCTCTACCCGACCAGTGCAAAATAAAACAGCAATTTCACAACAATTATAAAGAGTCTGTGTGCTAACTTTGATTACTTGCACTTATTGCTTGCACTTAAGACTTCAAGGAGTTCAGTTCAGTTCAGTTAGTTACACACAGCCTCAATCTTAGGCTCTGAAAGCACTTAAATGTACAGTAAGGTCTGAAGAGACTAATGTAAAATCATACAGGAGAAAAGACAATAAAAACCTTTTACAGTGCTTGTATATTGTTTTCTTTAAATGCATTTGATGATTCATACTCATAAAGTAGACCATTAGAAGATATTAGTTAAAACTGCATACTATTTTTCCAGTCATGAATTTTGTCATTGAGGATTTCTGAAAAATTGTACAAAAATCTTGTCTCGTCTCGTTTTCGTGAACCCAATTTCGTGTCTTGTCTCGTCTCGTGAGATAAGCGTCTCGTCACACCCCTACACTGTTTCTAGTGCTCTAGTTTTTACTTGTCTTCAGTAAGCTTGAGATTTTTTACTAATGTTATTATTATTATTTTTAGTATTATTAGTTTTATTTTCACTTATCATAGTAATATGAGATTCTGATCATATCACTGACCCCATTGAATAAAATAATTATTAATTTCTTTCAAAAGAATAAAAAAATCATAAACCCTGCCCAAAACATTTGACCTGTTGAATAAATCAATTATTAATTTCTTTCAAAAGAATAAAAAAATCTAGCCTGGCTATAACACCAGACCACATATCATTGAGAATGAGGCTAGAATGAGTGAATAAAATCGCGATGCGGCAAGGCAGCATGGGGAAACCCAGGCTAAAAAAAAAAAAAATCATAAACTGTGCCTAAACTTTTGACCTGTAATTTGTATCTACACAAAGAGACTGTAATTTGTATCTGACCTATGACTTTGTATCTACATAAAGATTTAATTTGGCCATTCCCAATCCCAACTGTTTACCTTCAACTGTTTTTATGGTTGGTCAACAGACACACAAAATCAGTGTTTTTAGATTTCACAGCTGCACTTTAGCTGTGCAATACAGTGTGAAACAGCAGATGCATGTAGAACTGTGTGGCCAACAAGCCGAAGGCAGTACTTAAGGGACATGTGACTCATCTATTTCTCCAACACCTCTGGATGCTATATAACAGCCACTAGGTACACTTCCTGATTTAGTATTCTGTCTCCCTCTGTCTTTGTCTTTGCATCTGTCTCTTTCTGTCTGTCTCTTCCTCACAGTAAGAACAGAGTATAGGAAAACTCAAGAATATACAGGTCAAAACAACAAAACACTAAGGAAGATAAAGGGACATTTTGTTTCACCATTGTGTTTGATGTTGAGCAAAGGGGACGTGCATGAGGAAAACTTTAAATTAAGTCCATGCTAAAGAAGTGCTAATGCTTTCATCAAGTCACATTAAAATTGCAAACTATTAATTGCAAGTATTGAAAGAAGTCCCACAAGGCTCAGGTTTATGAACTGAGACATTTACTACTTTATAATGTTGACAGGTCACGCTGTGCACTGTATTGCAAATGTATTTAACGGTATTAACATTGAAAAGTGTTTTGAAATGTTATTCGATTTTTAATCTGGAAACAAACTGCTGGCACCTTGATAGATAATATGCTATACTTCAAACTAAATGTAGAATTGTAGACAGCTAATGAGAATTTATCATCAGCTGAGGAATTAATCAAGTGGACAACTGAGAATTACATTTATAGAGTTCAACAGCCTTACAATTGTGATTTATTCACATGCAACAGTAGCTGCAAAATATGTTCATGATTACTGGTGGCCACTCTTGGTCACTTTATAATTTAACATTTCCAAGCCAATTTTACACCAAATTCTTCGTTATATTTCCCACTGTTCCCAAAGAGCTACAAACTCACGGGTGGGCAACCAAGCGTGCATATTCCATCTGTTCATACCGAATTGGAACAAATGTATGCACCATAATCCTGCAGTAACACAACACACTAACAATATATTTTATATTATCAGTAAATGTTTTTTACTTTGCTTCTGTATTCATGCAAGTGTACTATTTTTATCCTGTAATATTTATCTTTTTTATGGAGCACATGGCAACAGTGGATCATTGGTGATAAATAAATAATGAGCAAATAAGTACATCATGTCAGAAAGTGGTTCACATACTACTTAAAATCAATAGTCTTGACATGCCGAAATGTCACATTAGAATCATTCATTTAATATTTAATTTAATTTTAAAATCACCATCAAACCAATGTTTTGATTATAAATAATGCATCTAAATAAATAAACAAAATACAGTTATAACTACATAAATAAACTAGTTACTCCCAAGCACTTTTGAGAAACAGCCGATAATTCTCAGCGATTCATATATGGCAGTTTTTGCAATGCACTTATGGTTGTGATACTTTCGGGAAAAGCGTTCCTGTTCTGCCTAGGGTCCTTCATAAATCTTCAGCTCTTTGAGATCTGTAAGAAAAGCCTGTGATAAGGGGCTGGCCAGTAGTTATTAGTTCTGAATTGGGTGAGTTAATGTCTTGTGATGTGAAGGAAAGAGCCACAGTATCTCTGACTGCAGAGTACTTTTCCTACCTGCACCTCCACGGCACAGCACACCTAATAGGACTGAAGCAGCATGGAGGAAATGTGAAAATCAACTGAAGGGTGAAGGAAATGAACTGAAAAAAAGGAAGAAAAAATTGAGTCCTGCAAGAGGATGTCTCTGATAGATGAATGATTTACAGTCTCCAAACTATATCTGACTGTCATGTTCTGACAACATATTTCAGGGAACAGATTGAAATTGAACATGCCCAGGAGAAACAGGAAGGGGCAAGCTGGTACAGGACATAGGAAATACTAGCTGTGTTTGCACAGGACAGGAGTTTGGGTCTTTGCTGTATCAAAGGGTTAGGTTAAGGTTTGGCTGGTTAGCACGGCCTTGTTAGCAGGCAAGTAGATGTCATGGCTACACCACATGGCAGCAAATAGCATCTTTCTACACGATTCTTGATCCAGAAATACTGAATCGATTTATTGACTACGTTTACATGCAGACAATTTTCGGGTTATGGTGGGGTTAAGGTCACTATTCGGGTTTCTGAAACATTAGGAATAACCCGTTTAAATGTGTGAGTAGAAAGAGTTTCTCCTGTATACATGGAATTGCAATATCCCGAAGTAAACGTTGACATGTGATTAGTGTCTAGACGTATGGCAGATTTTTGTATGCGCCAAGAAGTTTCTCTACTCAAAAGACTAAGATTCCTTGCGAATAGAACATGCGCAGAACACAAATCACAATGATATGCCGATACGCATTTACATGACCAAAAATTCGGGTTAGAAAAGGGGTACCCCAGGTATAATATCCCGGTTTTTAGAATCTGGCATATGAGCATATTTGGGTTTTTGCCTGTGTTTACATGGCCGTTTGCGACCGGGTTATTGCTAATATCCCCATTTTGAACGGGTTATTGGCTACATGTAAACATAGTCATTGAAATAAAACCACCAAAGTTTAGATCAGATATACTTTTGACACTTAAAAAAAAATCATTAGAAATATGTAAAGAATATTCAGTATATCGCCCATTCCTAATGTCGGCCTAGAAACTAGAATGATGAATCCATCACAGGGAAGTAGGCTGCTCAGATACCTCATTTAAGCAGGCTACTTATTAATGACACAACGACTGACCATGATGGAAACTGTAATTTGCCACACAAGTCTTTAAATTATGTGATAATGGCTTTGTGAAAAATTCATGTTTCTTTTCTGAGACTCCACAGGACGAGTTTTAACATTAGCGGCTCTCAGCCACAATGATAGACTTCAGTTCCCAATCAGCAACACAAATGACTTTGGCTGTGATGAGCAAATTACCAATCATCAGAAAGATGGAGAGTAAGAAAGGTCCAAAAAGTTTCAATGTCCACCTCTACTTTTTCAAAATGTTTTTTTTTCATCCCTGTTGCTTCACAAGAAAATCCCCTCCATTGTCATAGTCACAATGGGAAGTTGTCACAAAGGCAAAAGTTGTGAAAACTTTTCTACAAACTTAAAGGAGTACTTCACTTTAAAAAAAATGCTGATAATTTACTCACCCCCCATGTATTTCAGGATTTTTCTCCATATGATGCACTTTATTGGGAACCAAACAGTTCAAGGTCCAAAAGACAGTTTCAGTGCAAACTGCAAACTGATCAAAGGGCTTTAAACGATTCCATACGATGAATAAGGGTCTTATCATGCGAAATGATCGCTCATTTAAAAAACAATATAACAATGTTTAAGTTTTATAAGCTCAAATGGTCGCCTTGCTCTGTTCTGTGATGCGCGTTCGTGACTTTCCTGTTCGAACTCGTTTATCAAGATGAATGAATCTTTTTTTCGAGTCATTTGGTTCAATGAACGAATGAAATCCAAAATGATTTCGCTTGATAAGACCCTTATTCATCGTCTGGAATCGTTTAAAGCCTTTTGAACAGTTTGCAGTTTGCACTGAAACTGTCTTTTGGACCTTGAACCATTTGGTTCCCAGTAAAGTGCATTATATGGAGAAAAATCCTGGAATGTTTTCATATTTCTTTTCGACTGAAGATATCTTGGATGACATGGGGGTGAGTAAATTATCAGCAAACGTTTTTTTTTTTAAACATGAACTACTCCTTTAAGTTTGTACCCTCTCTACAAAACGAGTCACATCAGATTCATCCACGCAGGGATTGAAACATTAGTTTTGCATTAGTCATCCCCTGCGCACACAGACATTAACATACACTTTACATGCACATCCCTTGCACACATTTATAAAAAATGCACTGCGTTTGTCCTCTTGTTTCAACACGCACCTTCAAGACACAGTGCTGAACCGGTTTGCATTTTTGATCTGCGTTTCCTTCCATTGCATTTCAAAGCGTATATCATGAGATTGATTATGATGACAGCTGGCTAATGCTGACCCATTATTTCAGCCATTTTGTTGCATCAGCTGCCCAAAGCCAAGTAGAAATCCCTCTTATATGTCGGAATAGAAGTGTGTACATTGAAAAATGCTAAAATTAGAAAAAATACGTGGTCGTGTACACATGGCAGGACAGAGCTGCAACATTTCGCCGGCTGCCCCAGTTGCGATCGCACGCATGAATGCCCTCACATCCAAACTCACATCATTACCTCTCTGTGTGCATGTGTCTAGAGGGCTAAACCAACTGGCTTGCTGACATGTTATTCTTGTAATTATTCTGTTTTATTCCGACTTGATGAAACGGGGAATACATTTCAACCGAGAGACTAATTAACAGAGCTTCCCAGCAGCTGAGAATGATGTGATAAACCCCGCTAATTATTTGAGGAGAACATCTTTTGCTTTAATGCAGTTTCGCTTGCACCACCTTAACAGTTTTCCCCTTAATTCCTACGCCGTGCTGAGTTACAACGCAGTCATTAAATGGTAAATGTTGTAATTGGCGTATGGTGGTGTTGTGCAAATCTGAAGTCATATAAGTCAGCCGTACTTGTAAATCAGTCAGCAGATGCTAAGTGCATCCTCTGAGAAAGATTCATTTGTTTTCTGTGAATTGTGTGGCAGCTGGTAGAGTTTTTTAGTTTATTTGTAGTGTTTAAAGTTCAGTTGTGTAACATTGACGACCAACGTCATAACTAGAGGCATTAGTGTTAATTTGTAGGATGTAAAGTTATAGCTTTGTGTAAATTGGAGATATTTTTTTGGCTCATGAAATCAGAAGTTTTAACTCTCTGTTTCATAATGCTAGTTTTATAATTTACAGTGTATGGACGCGTAAAAAGTCATTTCTTTGTTTAGAAAAATATCTTCTAGTTTGCCTCTGTAAAGTTCAAAAGAAATGATAATTAAAACTGTAATTCTTCTATCTTTTGTAATGCTCTATTATCCCAAATTTGAACAAACATTACCACCTGGTCATGTAGTATATCACCCTCAGTGTTACTTTAGCTATTATAGTGTTTGTTAATATTTAAATTAGATTTTTAAATTTTCATATTTCAATTTAATTTTATGTTACGTTTTAGTAAAATGTATTAAAATTTCAATTTAGCTTTAGTTCTTTTTTATTTCACTTTTAGTTTTAGTAGTTTTAGTGCTTAAAACTTACATATAGTACTTTAAACTTGTTTAATTTAAGTTAGTTGCCAATTTAAGATTTATTTCAATAGCCAAAAAAACGATTTTTAATAGTTTTAGATTGCTAACAATAACAACGCTGGTCGTAAATGAAATGAAATTAAACGTTAATACAAAATAGTTCTTTTGATTCTGTTTTGTTTCATTACCTTAGTCAACACAGGGACATAATTCTTTAAAAACAAGCTAGTTTGTAAGTTTTGAATGGTTGTGTACAGTGATATAAATGACTCATAGTGTGATATAAGATTTTCGTCATACCGCCTACCCCTATTTGCTGTTTGCCTTAACATTCAGAAGCGTCTTCATTCAAACAACACCTCATAGCGCGTCATTGTCCAATGCGAATTCATGTGAGAAATAAGCAGTGAAATGAATATGTGGGGACTTTGGTCCCTTGTGACTGGTGTTATCATGACGCTGCGGGATGAGTGTGTTAGCACTATAGGCAAGAAAGAGGATATCAGTGTAATCACACACTAGCTTCTTTTACATTCTGGCCCTTCCTCCACACCGTGCCACACGACTCCACCGCTGCTCGTGATGCTACAAGACCAGGCTTTGTCCTCGACAAGGCCTCTGCTGCCTTTTGCTTCACCACAAGACCCAGTGAAAGAGATCGAGTCGAGTTTTAAGAGGAATTAATGCCACTGATTTTATATTACTAGACAGCACTCTAGAATACCTGTTTCTGATTGGTCAATCGCAACATTCAGCGGTCAAATATTGTTTTATAGTGACGGTTAAATTCTAAAATGGACCGTTGTCCCAGGTAATGGTTGCGCTATTTTTTCTCTATGTTCTGCATTAACATGCACCTTTATTTTTCAGTGGTGGTAACCTCCGTACTGAAGGGGGCGACAGAGATCCCTTCAAATTTCTGTGTCATTCAACCAGATGGATTATTGGCGCTTTTCCACTGCTGGTACAGCATGGTACGGCTCAGTACGGTTCGGCACGGTTCGTCTCGCTTCGCTGTTCTACTGCGTGGTACGACTCGGCACAGCACGGTTTGCTTTAGCTTGGTTGCTTTTCCACTGCAGTTAGTACCGCTTTAAAGTGGGTGGGATTAGTTTAAAAGCAGTCTCTACCTCAACAGACCAGGTACTATTTAAAACGAGCTGTACCGTACCATGCAGTGAGCCGAGCCAAACCGAGTCGTACCGTACCATGCAGTGGAAAAGCGCCAAAGCGTGCCGTACTGAACCAAACCGTATCGTACCATACAGTGGAAAAGCGCCAAAGCGTGCTGTAGCGAACCGTACCATACCATACCATACCATGCAGTGGAAAAGCGGCATAAGTGAGCCGAGTCGAACCGAGCTGTACCATACCATGCAGTGGAAAAGCGCCAAAGCGTACCATACCGTACCATATCTTGCTGTAGAAAAGCGCCAAAGCGTGCCGTACTGAACCATAACATACCGTACCATGAAGTGGAAAAGCGCCAAAGCGTGTTGTACCGAACCGTACCATGCAGTGGAAAAGCATCCAAGCGTGTCATACCGTACAATGCAGTGGAAAATCGCCAAAGCGTGCCGAATCCAACCGCACCGTACCATGCAGTGGAAAAGCTCCATAAGTGAGCCGAGCCGTACCGTACCATGCAGTGGAAAAGCGCCAAAACGTGCCGTACCGAACCGTACCGTACCATGCGATGGAAAAGCGTCAAAGCGTGCCGTACTGTACCATGCAGTGGAAAAGCGCCAAAGCGTGTCGTGCCGAACCGTACCGTACCATGCAGTGGAAAAGCGGCATAAGTGAGCCGAGTCGAATCGAACCGTACCATACCATGCAGTGGAAAAGCGCCAAAGCGCACCATACCGTACCTTGCTGTAGAAAAGCGCCAAATCGTGCCATACCGAACCATACTATACCGTACCATGCAGTAGAAAAGCGCCAAAGTGTCCCGTGCTGTACCGAACCGTACCGTACCATGCCGTGGAAAATCGCCAAAGTGTGCCGTGCTGAATCGTACCGTACCATGCAGTGGAAAAGCGCCATGTACTGTGCCGTTCTGTACCGTGCCTTATAGAACCGAACCATACCGTACCATGAATTGAAAAAGCGCCATATGATTTCAGCAGCTCGCTGTAAACATGCACTGCAATTCTCTTCAAACGGTTTCTCCGACAGTATGAGCTGAAAAAGAAAACGGCTAATGTGCTAATATGCTAATAATGAGCTGCACCCTACAATATTTTGGAACACAGTCCCTGCGTTCGAACAGCTACTTCCCTACGATATACAGTAGTAGGCAAAAAACAGTATGTGAAAACAGCACGTACAAATTCCTAGTATTCATGAAACGGTAGGCAGCAAGTACGTTCGTGTACAGACGTCAACGTTGTCAAAACGATCCCCGTTGACATGGATCCGTGAACATTGTCTAAAAACACTGCATTCTTCAGGCCAGGTCAGTAAATGGCGATGTCACTTTGTAAAGAAACACTACACGTCTATAGACTGAACACGTAATACACATGCGCATGACATCAGTTGTCGGAAACTCTACGGTGGTGACGTTGAAGTCATGTGACCGTTGGGTGGTTCGTTTATAGCCTACTTTTGGCTTACATATGTTGTACTTAGGCTTCAAATTAAATGCATAAATGTTGTGTTCATTTATCATGATGAACAAAGCGTGAATCATAAGCTTTTCTTGGTCACAGAGCTTGTTTTCTGGGCCAATGAAAAAATCGTATTGTCTTTTTGTCAAGGAAACCAGGGTGACATCATCACTGCAGCGCTCTCCATTTCCTCCTTTTGCTGTTCTCATCATTTCATTGTCATTTTTCTACGGTCAAAACATCGTGTATTTCTGAACAAGTTGCCTTAAATAACCAACCCTATTTTAATACAAAATCACTGTCACAAAATGGGGAACATCTGATACGTTCACATCCGAAACACAAACCTGCTCGGACAGGTCGAGCCCTCGAGGGATATGGCTCATCGGGGGGATCAATAGCTTTCAGGACGCCAGTGTGGGATCGGTTTGTCCCCTTCCCCCCACACAACCGAACAACAAAAGTGAAATTCAACCGCGCTCAGTTCAGAAAGCTTGCATGGCACATTCCTCTGTGAATTCACTGTGTCAGGTGGGAAACTTTGACTGCTTTCAGCACAAATGTATCCATAAATGTCTTATTTCCCTGCAACTCCTACTTTCCATTACATCATGGATGCTAAATGCTTTTTATGTTTCCATAAAGAGAAACGTTACGCAAAACCAACCCACCCGGGTTGCTCTTAGATCAGGGTTCCTCAAAGCTCTGGATGCCCTGCAGAGTTTAGCTCCAACCCTGATCAAACACACCTGAACAAGCCAATCAATGTCTGCAGGATCACTAGAAAATCACAGGTAGGAGGAGAGTTTGATCAGGGAACTCTGCACCGGATTTGAGGAACCGAGTGCTGAATCTCCCAGTTGCATAATGGATGTTGCGGGAGTGAGTTTCTACACAGATTCATCAGCGCGTCACACACGCACATGTATGAGCCTGGCCTCCATGAGCGGATGCGTGTGTTCTCCAGGCTCAGGCGAAGCATATCCGGGTCAGTAAGTTGATCAGATTAACTGATTCTAACAGGACCCTGAGGGAAAGGTGCCTTCCTCTGGTTAAACTGCTAATATGCAGTGTTTCCGTGACCTCACTTAGAGAGTAGCACCTAGTGGTAGCTCGTATTAGAGCAGCTTTAGCCCCACCTAGAAAGCCCATCAAATTTTATTTAGGTTTTCTTTTATTTACTAATTCTATCTATCTATCTATCTATCTAGCTATCTAGCTAGCTAGCTAGCTAGCTAGCTAGCTAGCTGTTAAATCTAAATACTAGTAGTTTTTTTCAAATATTTTATAGTTTTAATCAAATATATGAAACAAAATGTACATGCAAAAAAGATACAAAATGTCTGAAAAAAACAAACAAGAAACAAATCTTAGGGCTGTATGTTTATAGTTCTCACTGAAGAGCTTGTGTAGTACACTACAGCCTTTCACAGGCAGTCACGACTGGACTTTCAAACGTGCTCCGTTTATATAACACACATGCTCTCTACCTCTCCCTTTCACTTTAACACACACTTTACCTGTACAACCCACAGGCTTTTATGTTCGAGATGTATCTTATGTTCTGTCCATCAGAATTTCCCCTCACTAATCCAACATAATCCTTTATAATGCAGCTTTTGTTCTGATCCAAACTGCCATAAGACTTCGCCGTTCACTCAGATGAAATGTGGAGGAAAATCAATTAAACCAATCAGTCTTACTATAGCAGAGATTTTCATTGGTTAACTTCGTGACCCCTTCATTTGTTTGAGATTCCAGCCTTTTTGATCTTGGCTTTAGACATAAAAAGAACCAAAACCCAACATGGATATATACAAATAAATAAATAAAAGTATTAATTAATGTAAATGCTTTTTCATATTAAGAAAAGCACTTGCCATTAATTTTTGCAGATAGATATGCAGAGAACATCGAGTGGGTTGACGCAACCGTTTCTGCGCGCGGCCCATATGTGCTGTAGCAAAAAAGCATTTAATTTGTGTAATCATGCATAATTTCAAATACTCAATTAGCAAAGCTTTTGATCCCTTGAAGGGAAATTCGAATAGATGGAGGAAAATAAGACGTGAAAAAACAAAACAGCGCCCTGCCATCAAATGCTTCAACATCTGCTTTACAACATCGCCGCCATCTACAATTATATTAGCAGTCGTTAAAAAGTGATTTTTTTTGTCTTTTCAATAAATGTGCTGTGCCATTTTTATTTCCACCACTAACAGTCGTTTGCTGGGCGTCTTCACTTTGGAATCTCGTTTAATTAGTGTCAGAGTTGATCTGAACTGCATGCTTACTAGAATTATCACAGTTTGATTGAACCGGTTTGATGGTCACGTGGTCCGACCATATGGAGATCTGATCCCTGTCGCAACACAGCCAATGATCCACATTTGGCACAGGACAAGCCCTGGAGGCTCGACTCAGGCTAAGATTTGTTTTGTTAATGCTTTAGTCATTTGGTTTTGTATCTGAAGAGCATTTGGTACAAGCGTATCCCTTACAGGCTTAGATTGTTAACACTGTCGATACTGACTTGTATTCAAGGTGTAAGAGAATGCATATTGAAGACATGTGAGGTCACATCTTAATCATTTTTTTTTATTATTTTGACCATGGTTTTGAGTAAATTCGTCATTATCAGGACAGCCTGGAGTAGTTCACTTTTAAAACAAACTTTTGCTAATTTACTCATGTCATCCAAGATGTCCATGTCTTTCATTCTTCAGTCGAAAAGAAATTAAGGTTTTTGATGAAAACATTCCAGGATTTTCTCCATATAATGGACTTCA
>JAOTRC010000013.1:15758468-15769570 GCA_027497675.1 Cyprinella lutrensis
TGATGACTTTGCCCCAAAATAAGGTTTAAAACGGCTACACCCACATTTATTATGTAAACACAAACTTTTATTTTGGATGCGATTAATCACGATTAATCGTTTGACAGCCCTAATCTAAAGCTGAATACAAAACACAAACATTTTCCCTGGGGGTCTCAGATATTAAAACCCCTCTGTAGTATTTACTGAAGATTAACTGTATTGGTGTTGTATTGTTTTTGTTTTTAAGCCTCGCTATGGATCTCTGAAGCTGAAACCCCGAAGGCGGCAATTGGTTACATCATCCACTTTTGACCATCCTTGATTGTCCAATACAAACTCACAGATGGGATCAGCATCAAAACTGCAGTCTAATCCTCGTTTTAAAAATGCTCAAGATTAATTCTAAACTTTTGTCAGGCAATTCTGCAAAATAATGCTCTTTCAAAGCAGCACTAAACGCTACAAACTTAGCATGAACAATGACATTTACATTCATTCTTTTAGTAGATGCTTTATCCAAAATGACTTACAGATGAGGAATACTACAATACAGTACAAGCGACAATTATGCAGAGTGATGAATAATCTTGCATGCAGCATTATTTGTTCAGAAAAAATACCAAAGTCTAGTATGAGTACAGTCTTATTCATGAATGGATCCGAGCGCATCTGATCTGTAACTTGACCTGAACCTGCCTCTGTAGAGGCATCTCTTGTTACGCAGAGTAGCACGGATATCGTGGTGTCCTCGCTCTCCCTCTGCAGGGGCAGGTGTCAAAGGTTACAGTAGCAGTAATGAAATGGAACAGAAAAAAATGGACTAAAAATGAATGTGCATGTTATAGCAGGTTTTTTGTGTACAGTAGGTGTTTCAGCATGTTAATGTTTACAGTTTCCTTAGTTCACCCAGAATAAACATTATGTCTTTGTTTATTAATCCTCATGTCATTCTAAACTCATTCTGAATATGAAAGAAATATTTTTGGAGAATATATTTTTCAATATAATTAAAGTTAAAAGGGGTTCAGTCTGTCAAGCAAGCTCCAAAATGAAAACCAAAGCACAATAGAAGAGTCTTAAAAATGGTCCATTTGACTAAATCAGGTCTCTTATGAACTGTCCTGTGTCACATGGGTTTGGCTCAACTATGGTAAGATTCAGAGTAATAGAAAAAAAAATGCTGAACCCATTTTTCTCAATTTCAGTGTTGTTGTTGTTACAGCATCTACTGTAAAATTGCAGGTTAACACCAAACCCTTCACTTCTGGTTAAATTCAGAACTTCAGTGTGGGGGAATTCAGTGAATTTTTTTATTATATTGGAAAAAAATAACCAGTATATTATTCAAAACTTCTCTTTTTATGATCAGAAGAAGTCTTACTGTAAAGCTTTGGAATGTCATGAGGATTGGTAAATTATTTTTCCTGCTTTTTTTGGGTGAGCTAGTCCTTTAACTTTTAAATCTGTTATGAAATATTATAATAGTTAGTTTTCAGTCTTAACAGTATTGTTAAAATATGTTTCCAAATACATTTCTTAAGTTTGAATGTCTTAGGTTTGTATTTTGATTTTTTTTTTTCTTTTTACATTTTGTGCAATCTATTTTTAATGATGTACATTCATTTTAATCATGTTTGTTTCGGTATTTAGTCTGTCGTGCAAACATTTTTCAGCCGCCATAAATTGAAATAACAAAATGCACTTATCGGCATAACATTTGACCAAAACACTCCAGATGTATCTTTGCAAAGCGTGACAGGAGAGTGAATCTGATGCTAGTCGACAGAAGTAAGTTAAACATCGAGGTTTGTTCATGAGTAAACTGTGGCAATGATTTGTCCGTTTTTGAACATGTTTGTGTTGTGTTGGACAGTTAATTGTAATGTGTGGGGAAAAGCCTGAGCATTGGGAGGTGTCAGTTTTGGAGAAAACGTTTTGACTAGATTTGTGTCCAAGAGCTCTTTGAATGTGTTAGTAAACCCTGGACCTAAAAGAATGAGGTTTATTTTCTTTGACCTTGGGACAAGTCATGGAAAACCTTGGAAATACCAGGGAATTTTAAAAGGTCCCAGAAACATCAAAGAAATCTTTTTTGTTGTTGTTGTTTTGCTCTAAGCTATTTTATGGACTAGATATTGCGTTTTATGAATGCCACATGTAAGCGTGAAACATCAGTATGTTGGATGAGGATCTCTTTGGAGACAAGACTAATAAAACACTAAATATATTTTTGTAAACTAGTATGTGTAATCTTTTATATCCAGTAACTACCGGATTAATACATGAGGGATCTGCTTCAGCAATCTAATTATTTTTCAATATTATTGTGTACTTGGGAACAAGTGGAAAGGTCATGAAACACTTGTATTGAACAAAAAGAATGGGAACGCTGCATATATATACAGTTTAAGACAGTCACCAATTAGTTATAAATTAGCCTAAATTGTAATCTCCCTTTCAAACTGAAAGACTGTTTATTAATACAATAAATGCTTTAAATATTACCCTATGTTAATTCTTTAATTACACCCAGTTAATGATGTCTGTCATACTGCACTTTCTCCAATGACCACTAGAAGCAGTCAGGCTCTGTTTTTCAAAGTCACCCCTTGATTTGAACAGCACAGTAAGGTAGTTAGTTTAGGAAACCTCTGCAAAGATATCTTCTTTTTTTGTTTTTTTTAAGAGTTAACCCCTACAAGCCCAAATCGGTTTTATTTAAACATGTGAATGGCCTCCTCTATAATAAGAAGTGATAAGAATCTTATTTCATGCAGCTTCAAACATGCAAAACAGAACAGAGAAAATTAGTGATTTGCATCACTTTTAGATTTGAAGCGTCGGAAAGTCGTCAAATCTGTTTATGTGAGTATGTGTTTAACCTTTATGAGCCACCTGATTTAAATATATTTAGACCTTTAGGCTATAATGACACTCAAACAAACTCCCATGTGTTGAGTTTGGTCTTGAACTGCAAACACTACATTAAGTTTTTGTTTTTTCACTAAGACATGAAAGTGATGGACTCAATGCTCTTGATAAATGCAAATAGTGAGGCAGGTTTTAGTTTGCGTGTCACTGTATCTGTGTGGTCCAACGGCAGTTGTTTCATTGTGGTCTCCATCACAGGACGTGTCCAAGTCTTTCAGCACTTTAGTGTGGAGACGTCCTGTGTCTCAGATGCCACCAGAGAGAAAAGGGGAAGAGAAGAGGAAAGGGATGAGAGAATTAAGAGAGGGAATGAAAGAGAAATGGGTTTCTGTCAGGAGGTCGAGTTTGTTTGTGGAAACATCAGTGAAAGAGTGAAGCTACCTGTTTGTCCACAACCATGTGTGATTGAAAAACACTTATTTTCTTTAGTCTTAGTTGACAAATTTATGGTGGAGGGCAGGGATTCTTTTTTTTAAAGTGCTTTTATTCAATTAAATTATTCCATACATAAATTATATTTGAGCTGTAAAGTATTTGAGCTGTAAAGTCCAAATCACATTTTTATCACTGGGACTTTCTTTTCTATGTGGGTAAACATTTGATTTTTGTTCTGATCAGTGTTATTATTTTTAAACTAAAATTAAACATTTTTGTTAATTGACATAAAGTAAGATTAAATAAAATACATTATAAGTTAGATGGAAAATAAACTACAAACAAAAATTTGAAAAATCAAACTAAAAATAAGTTTCAGTTGCAGAAATAAATTACTAACTAGAAAAACAAAATAAAACAGCTAAAACTAGAACTGAAATTAAAAAAACAATTAAAACTTCTCATAGTAGCCTAGTGTATTAAAAAAAATTAAAAATGGCATTATAGCTCATAAAATTACTAATAAACTTAAAATGAAAACTAAAAACATAAGCCTATTCAAAATATTAAAAACTATAAATAATACTAAAATTACATACGATTTAATCGATTGAACATTTACTTGATTGTGATTTAATTAGTCGTTACTTGTAAGTATAATGTTTCATTCAGTCTTGTTGCTTTACTTTAAAACATTGTATTTGTTATTATGTTTATTGTTAACTGTTAATAAAATATGCATAGGCTTGTAGGCTATTTTAAGTTCATTACCGCAAACACAATTTTTGCTTGTTTTTAGAAATGCCACAGATGCTGTCACAGCTGAACTTGTTGAACCCGGAACATGCCTTAAAGGCCCACTAATCGTTTGCTGTGATCTCCATCAATTGTTGTTTCAGTTTTACATTGAGTATTATTTTAGAGCTTACTGTAATAGAGGTGAAACCGTGTATTGACGTAACCGTGTGTTTGTTTAATGTATGAGTGAAAATGTCCCCTGTGGTGCTTTCCCAATGTTGTGTGGCATCACCGATAAGCAGGTAAAGAATCATTGTTTCAGGCTTAGAAGAGTAGCATTGGTGTCTCTAAACTGTAATATTACTATACAAAAGTTTGATACTTATGCTCTCCAAGGCTGCATTTATTTGATCATAAATACAGTAACAGTGAAAGTTATAACAATTTTTAATAACTTTTTTATTTGAATATATTTCAAAATATGATTTATTCCTGTAATTGCAAAGCTGAATTTTCAGCGTCACGTGATTCTTCAGAAATCAGAAAAATGCTGATTTGATGTTCAACAGACAATTCTTATTATTAATGTTCAAAACAGCTGTGCTACTTAATAGTTTGGGAGAAACTGTAAGACTTTTTTTTCAGAATTAATTTGATGAATAGAAAGTTCAAAAGAAAGACATTTGTTTAAAATAGAAATCTTTTGTGACATTAAAAATATCTTTACTGTCAGATGAATGTGTCCCTGACAAATAAAAAAATAATAGTATTAATTGTACTTATTAAAAAAAATCTCACTTATCAGATGAATGGCTCGTACTGCTTTATTTCATTAGGTAGGCTAAAAGATTCAATAGACTCTCTCTCTCTCTCTCTCTCTCTCTCTCTCTCTCTCTCTCTCTCTCTCTTGTGGTTTCAGCATTCCTTGAATCTCATTCCTTAGTCTCTCTTTGAGTTTTTCAGCCCCATCTCACCCACTCTTTCTTTCTTTCTCTCTCTCTCTCACTCTCTCCCGCTGGGTCAGATTGCTCTCTGCCCTCATCTCTCCTCAGCCTGTCCCCAATAATCTTGCCCTCAATACCCGAAGCCCCAGACCCTTCTGCCTCAGTCGAGACCTCCATCACCCAGCCACTATCAGGTTCCTCTTTCTGCCTTTTTAGGATCTGACACCTCTTGCCCCCTTAGCAATTCCCCACCATCTCTCTAAGACTCCAGCGCCACTCCACCTGGAGTGGGTTAGCAATGTTAGCAGACAGCAAGTATGAAGACAAGACGATAATGAAAAAAGGTTGAATGTTTCCATTCCAAGTACAGTGCCTTACATATTTACATATTTACCGTCTTGGATTTTTTATTTTTTATTTTATTTTATTTTTTATTTTATTTTTTTTTTTCACTTTAAATGACTGAGCTTGAGCAGTTTTAAAGGAAAAAGCTACTTGGACTGAAATTTAAATAAGTTCATATAACTCATTTTAGACTCATTTATTCACCTTTTGGGCATAGACCTGAAATTTAAATTTCCCATTTAAACTGTCAAAAATCTCTAAAGTTTAAAAAAATAATAATAATCCTAAAGTGATAAAGGTGAAAACTTGTTATGAAAAATGCACAATTAAAAATTTATCTGAAATGTATATTTTCCAATACACATTTTACTATAAAACTGGATGAAAAACAAAGCCACAGATCTAAACAAGTTAAGATTGTGTTTGGGTGCAGTTTCCCATTCATTTCTGGAGGAGAGCAAGTGTGACGAAATTTCAGGATCATTTACTTTTTTGAATCATGTCCAACTCCATACTATTCAGACTAATTATTTTTTTGCTAGTACAATGTCCAGAGATTAGTAATCATAATAATGTCACATATTTATGTAGGTTCAATCTTGAGGAAACTGGGAAAGAACATGTTACTGTCGATTTAATTAAATAGTTGCAAAACCTGATGTAACATCCTGTCACACAAAGAATGGTGAAAGAAAACAGGAAATCTGATCTTTCAAACTGAAAGGATAAAAATACTTTTATTGCATGTCAAACCAACTACGAAGGTGAAAAGTTCATGCATGTTTTGTTTTTTTTCCTAACAGCTTTGAGTCAGAAAGTCTCATCATGGCCTTAGTTTTCACATAAAAGAACAGGTTTATAATTAGTGTCAAAATGGTCAATTGAAATTCTCTGTGGTTTCAAAGTTGTAAAACAATAATTGTAAAAACAATAATTGCAAGCGTGTGTACACTTTTTATAGTCACCATACATCCACATTTATCCAGAAGAGCAAGTATTGTGTTTGAATAGGTGCCTTACAGTTCACTGGGGTGGCGTCCCATGGACGAGTTCATTTTTCAGAAATAATGTGTCCTGGGACGTATTTGGAAGAGAACACTACCATCAAGGATATTCTTGGAGCCTTGAAAGGCACATATGTATATTTAGTGTACGTGTGGGTTTTGGTGGCTCCTGTCTTGTAAACCTTGGTGATCAGACGGGACTCTGAGAAAGTCGTGCTGTGTTTTTTGGCAAAGATTTGTGTCTATTGCAGTCATATATATGTGTTTATGATGACCATGTGACTACATTTTGATTACTTTTAACCTATCACCTGCTTTACATTAGGTAAAATCAATAAAATATGAACAAATTACGGTCATTGAGTCAATAGCAAACACGTATAATAAAAAAGTGGCTAATCTGATTATGACCATTTTGAAAAAAATGTAATATAATCTAATTACAAGCACATTTTTTGAATTCAACAATGTAATCCAGATGAAATATAATCATATTTAGCTCCCTTTACACCAGTGGGCGTTAATTCCTGCACGTAGCGTTCAAACCATGGTTTGTTCACAACAATAATTAAACCCTATGAAACGAGAGGATATGCATATAACAAGCTTGGTGCCCCCGGGTGCAACGAGGTCAGTGGCTGATCTTTTTGTATAGCAGCACTAATGAGAATGCAATTAAACAAAATGCGCTTCCGTCGTCACGATGACCTAATGAGAGACATGGTATGGTGGGAAAACCCAGCACCTGTGCGAGCACGCAAGTGACACTATACGCTGCAGCCCATACACTAATTCGAACCCACCAACCGGTGCCCGCTTCATTCAGCGGAGCAGTGAAGGGGTGATGAAAGAAAGAGGGGGGGTGAAAGAACAAGCTTAATTACCAGAAAATGCAATCAGCGCTAGAGTTCACTCGCAGACAATAGCCGGGGCATGGACCTCATTGGGGTTACCCGTAAGGACCCAGTGGACAATTGGGTCATTGACATCAGATTGCTTGACAAGTCCCCGCAGGGCAGAGGAGAGTTCAAAAACCAGAGCAAAATCGAGAAGTTTGTCGCTGAATCTGTCGGAAAGGGCCTGTCAGGAGCGATTAGCACGCCCTCCAAGCGCCCAAATGATCAAAAGGTCCTGTCCCTAACACACACACACACACTGCCCCCCGCCATTGCAGGTTTAATCTGAATTTGCATGGCTCTGTGTCTCAGTGTTCCTCAGGCATGATATAATTACTACGATGAGCACTGCCCCATTGGCTCAGCGCTGCCTGGAGTTGTTTTGCGAGCTAGCTGAGTTTGGAGAGTGCAGTTGGTCAAAGCGCTGGTGAAGATTGTCTGTTAATGGTGATTTAGTGTTAATGGTGATACTATGGCATTTTTCATTTATTTATGTGCCCTATAAGCTCTGTAAAGGTGAAAGAAGCAACTAGCTGTTGAGCTGAACTTGCATTTGAACTTGGCAGGGTGTGCATGTATTGGGATGCATTGGCTCTGTCACTTAATTTTGCGTAATTTAATTAGCAACAGAGACAGCATTTTGGGTCATCGTCAGTCAAAATGCATTTTTCTTATTGGCTGTGCATAAAAATTCATTAAAAATATGATACATTGTTTCTGTTTTAAACTCTTGAATATCATGAATGTTTTTTTATACCCCAAACATCAAAAGAATGAAAATATGAGATATTCATTATTGTATTTCGATCAAAACAATCAAGCACCTCCTATTTCTCTAAAAACACCCTGTCCAGACACACTGATGCTGCCTTTTTTAAATGAAAATCTTTATAAATAATTAATGTATGTACAGTTTTAAGTACAAAAGAAGATGTATGTATATATAAAAGTGGTAACCAGACAATTGATGTAGCCATTGACTTAAAAAAAAAAACTACGGAAGTCAATGGGGTACATCAACTGTCTGGTTACCAACATTCTTTAAAATATCTTTAGAACAAGTGAGTTATAGTGATGACTAAATCTTTAACGTCGGTTGGATGACGTTATCGGATCCTAACCCTACCCCAGACCTAAACCTACCCCGTCACCTAACTGACGTTAAAGGTAAAGCATCAGTTGTATGACGGCCCAGGATTGTCATGTAAATGACGTTAAAGGGTACCCTAAAATGGCGGATGTTGAAAAGACATCCCAATACGTCAGTTATATGACGTCTTTGGATGAGACTGTGTTAGTAAATCATTTCAGGATGAGTGAGCTTCTAGAATACTTACAGTGAAATCCATCTTTCACTTTCTCCCTCTTTCTCTCTCACACATGCAAATAAGTCAAAGAACGTGTCATCATCAAGCAGAGATTCTTTCGGAATGAAACCTCAACTCTTTTGCCCACAACAAAGTGTGGCGGTGGTTGAAGATTTATGCGATTCAGACATGAACACAGGGTGGAGAGACACAGCTTCAAAGACTGGGGCTCTGGTGAATTAGCCGAGGTTCTGTCACACTCGTAATAAATCTAGAAGAATTCCCCTTCTATTGTCATGTTGGCACTTTTGCTAATGACGGCAGTGGAGAGCTCGTACTGTTGAAAGGCCTTTTCTATCAACATTGTTTTTGAAGAACCATGACCTTGAAGGAATGCTGTGTGGATCTCAGAGTGTTCAGAATGAATTATCTATATACATGGGCTTCATAGAGCATAGAATAATAATTAAAAAAAAATAACTATTTGGTGGAGATCATTATTTAGATAATAAAAAAGTTTTGAAACACACTTCTATTGCTTTTCTATTCACTTCTATTTTATTGCTCACGTCTACCTTTTGTCACCCTTTATTCATAGTATAAAGAACAATGAGAGAATGGCATTGATTAGTGTCAAAAGTGTGATTTGAACTTCAGCCGCCAACTTGAGCACCAAGGCTCACTGTGTTGCACTGTTTTTAGCGACACCAAAATGGCTTCTAAGGACGCAATTGCCTCCAGAGGTCCAAAAATGTGCTCATAAAATTGAAGAAGAGCTCAGAGTGAACGTCTGTCAGATTGAAGGTGGCTTGTCCTTGTGTAGAGCTTCACCATTAATCATGGTTGTAACTCTTGGCTTTTATGACACCGCATTCAACAGCTGTGCCCTTTCACCACGGTCTTCAAGCCCTGAAGTGGCTTTCATTTACTCACCACAGAAAAGCTTATTGTACCGAAGGCTTTAACCTCCGTGGCCTGAGCGATGCCCATCATGTGCTCTGTTTAGCTGTGTGAGACTTCGCCAGCTGTTCTGGCTTTCACAGGCCCGCCGTGATTTTGACGTAGATTGATAGGATTATTCCTAAGGCACTTGAACACGCTATGACCGCAGAGACTCTGTGAGCCACAAGCTTTCGCACCGGCGCTAATCACACGTTATCCTTGTGGAATTCCTGACTGTTTTTTTTTTTTGGACAGTGGTTGTTGGATGTGTTTCAGATCAACTTGTCTGCAGATGATTGGACTTATTTGTCTGGTGTTCACATTATTAGTTGAGTATGTGAAAGAGTGGATGCGTAATCATTACATCCAACCACATCACTCAAAGCAAATGAGGTTGGGAGCCAGTTGTCATACTTTATTCATTGTTTTGTTACCGGTTAAACAATTTTGGCTTTCTATCAAACGCAGTGGTGAGTGAATGCCATTGACTTACAGTACACCATTGACTGTCATTGAGCATTTGAATAATATGCTTGGCATTTCCAATACTCAACTGCAAGACGACTTCAAGTGGGTATTGCGTTTAAGTTACATTTTAATTACTTTTTATTAGAGATGCACCGGTGGTTCAGCCACCGATATTTATTGGCCAATTTTTTAAATCAATTTTGATTAATTAACTGGGTGAAGGCACTGAGATATATAATGTCCATTGCAAAATCCAATGTTTTTCTCTGGGTAAAATCATTAAATACTCGTCAAAACAAGATAAAATCTGTACAAAGCCTTTTTTTTTGATATTCCCGTTTACAAGAACATACTGTTTAAGCACACATTTGCTTGTTTAAAGGGATACTCCACTTTTTTTTTTTTTTTTTTTTGAAAATAGGCTCATTTTAATAGGCTCAATAGGCTCAACTCCCCCAGAGTTAAACAGTTGGGTTTTACCATTTTCGAATACATTCAGCCGATTTTCTGATACATAGAATATCAGTATAAACCAGACAGTTTCTGGTCTCATTGACTTCCATAGTATATATATATTTTTTCCTACTAAGGAAGTCAATGAGACCAGAAACTGTCTGGTTACTGATATTCTTCTAAATATCAGAAAATCGTCTGAATGAATTTAAAAACGGTAAAACTCAACTTTTTAACTCTCGAGGAGTGGTAAAATTAGCCTTTTTCAAAAAAAAAAAAAAAAAAAAGTGGAGTATCCCTTTAATTTCCTTCCCTGTAGGATAAAAAAATCACAAATGAATTATTTTTAATATCTCAATTGTTTCTCTAATAAAGCAATGAGATTAAGTAGAGAACAAACGGAAACTTCTTGCTTAACGTTCCAGCTTTGGTTCTTTTTTCCACCTCCCAAAAGTTTTACTTTTCATTATATCAAACTGTGATTGATTTGCCATTATAGCAAAATTTGATTACAAAATTAACTCGCATTTTTTGTAGTATTCTGAATTTCAGCACGCTTTATACTTTTCAGTTTACTGTTATTGTATCTCAATTGTTTCTATTTATATTTCTCTTAAAGGACAAGTTCGGTATTTTACACTTAAAGCCCTGTTTTAAGATCGTCCCTGATGAAATAGAATAGTTAAGATTGTTTTTGAGACAAATGCTCCTGTCACG
>JAOTRC010000013.1:15807648-15821382 GCA_027497675.1 Cyprinella lutrensis
TTTCTTTCTTTCTTTCTTTCTTTCTTTCTTTCTTTCTTTCTTTCTTTCTTTCTTTCTTTCTTTCTTTCTTTCTGATTCCCTCTTTGGAACCTACAATCTCAAACATTTCCCAATTCCCAGGCTTTCCCTGATCTATCCACGACCTCTTCAACTATCAGAGAAAAAAAACTGCTCACACGTCACTGGTGAAGGTGGATCATAACTTGTGCCAATACCTATAAAGCTCGAGCGCGAGAGATGCACTGAAGTCACATAGCTTCCCAAAAAAAGACAGATTCTGGAAGTTTCACTGGATATCTTCGATATGATTTTACACTAGTGCTGAGGTGAGTAGGCTACGGTCTGTCTCTATTTCATCTTTAGGTCACCCTGAGTTTTGTGATTGAGATTATATATCTACTGATTGCATGTTTTAGCCACATATCTGAAAGAATGATTTTTTTTGTTTGTTTTGTTACACCCTTAAAAATTAGTTTTCTTCAGTGATTATTAGGTTATGTTAGTAGCCTAATAACAATCTTATTAAGAGCCATTTTCACTGATTCTTTGGATATTAAAAACAAAAACAAAACAAAAAAATGAAAGTTGAGTGAGGTTGCACACTAATACTATAGCCTATTTATATTATGCTATTTAGAGAGTGTATGAGTTTTACTTACTCGAAAGTGTTTGAGATTTTCTTAGGCACAAATTTGTGCTCGATTCCAAACTTCTCATAATCTCAAATTCATTTGGAGGAGTCTGATTTGCAGTCAGAGTGGGTGAGAGCAGGGCTGTCCCAGGGGTTGCACCCCAAGAAAAGGTGGATAAACGCGGATGAAAGACATGCCAGCGCATGCAACTTGTAAAACTGTTTGGAATAGTTGTCAGTTTCTTGTCCTCTGTGAAGCTGGAGCGACTGAAAGCAAAGGTAGATCTCCTCTCTTCATGCTGCCCATGTTAAATTCAGCCTAATGTAACCTCATATTTTTATTCCATAGATATCCGATGAGCGCGTAAACGGACCTTCTTGCGCGTCGCACAACTTTTGGAAGCGCTCCATCAAGTAGTGAGAGCATCCACAGCACGCACGGGCGCACTTGATTTTTTTCTTTCTTTTTACTTGCTGGCTTTGCTCATCGCTGGAGATGTTCGCGCACGATATCTGCCTAGTCTCCTCGTTGCTGGCGGCTGCCTGTGCCGTGTTACCGGTGCTGCTGTTGCTGGTGGTCTCACGGCTGCTGTGGGAGTTCAGGTGGAGCATCACCCGGGATCGGGCGTGTAAACTCCCACTTCCGCAGGGCTCCATGGGCTGGCCGCTGGTCGGAGAAACTTTTCACTGGCTTTTCCAGGTAAGACTTGAATATATAGATACAATTCTTCTCAGAAATTGGATTCTGTATGTGTTTTATCATCTAGCGAATACAAATAGGCTATGCATTTCCTTGTCTGTTCTCTCAATTAGAAAGTCGCACTATGTTATGTAGGCTATTATGTTAATTTTTTTAAAAAATAAATAAATAAAAATATATTAATTACAAATAACACTCAATGCGTATCGTTTTGATGTAAAATCATAATTTATTTGTAAAATAATTTCTTTAAGGAATTTTCTTTGAGGTTCATTTTTTTTTTTTTTTGAAAACCAAATGTTGCTATGGTTACCTGCTCGATTAAAGCCGATTTCTTTAACATTTGTCGCACTCCGACTCATGTAGCCTAAACTTTTGTGGTCTTTAAAAATCTTAAACACAAACGTTCTTTTGAAACGTATAAACTCAAACGTGATTTAGCCTACACACTGATTATGTTGGTGTAAAAAATATTAAACGGTAAAAATATCTATTGAAAGGGTCGACTTCCATGCAAACCTCATTTAGAATTTATTTTAAAAGTTAGTAATTTTATTTCTTCCATTATAGCCTAAATGTAGGCCTGTTGGAGAGTTGCGCAGGTATAGCCTAGGCCTATAGCTATATGTTATTTTGCTAATGTTATTGCATTAGCCTACATTTGTCAAGCAAAGTATAATGCTTTCTTAAAGGAATATGATGCAGATGAGCTCCTCTGCTGGCCTAATATACAAATACACATGGGGAATTATTCCGGGACATGTGTGAACTTGATGGTTCAGTGTTGCCAATTCAGAGGTTTTCCCGCGGAATCGGGATACCTTTAAGTTGTTGGTTATTTTTTCCCCGCGGGTTGCTCCACCCCGTAGGCTAGGTTTCGGAGCTATAACACCATTAAACCAATGGAGAAAATATATGGGCTATTTTTAGGCGAATTCTGACTGGCCATTGGGCTACTTTTGTTGCACAGAGCCACCTACCTGGCAACCTTCATGGTGGTAAAAACAAACATTTTTACCTTCATTTACACAGTGGCAGAACAGATAGGCTAAATAAATTCCAGAAGATCCTTGAAATTATTAGGAATTTTAAAAATCGTGGGATATAGGTAGTCCTGGATTGAGTCATGAAAATGAATAAAAATAACATGGACATTTCTATATCAGTATAACATTGAATATAGATGTTAATTACACTCAACTGCAAAATCCTTATAGCCACAAACAACTGTAAAAGTCTAAAGGTCCGCCAACAAACACATGTTGTTAATCGCATGTTCAATCAGCATTTGTCTGTTGGGGGAGTGTTGGAAGTGACAGTTGTTGTTTTTTTTTTTGGTTGTTGTTTGTTTGTTTTTTTCATAAAATTCTAAATCCAATGGCCAACTGGTTTGTTGAAGTGAATTGGCCTTAAAGTCCCCATGAAATCAAAATTGACGGGTTATTTTTAATTTTACATTGAATATGTTAGCTGTACTGTTATATATAAACTAGTGTGCTCCAAAACAATGACATTTAAAAGATATAAGCATTTAAAACTTAGTCTCTCACTTCTGCCAATATGGATTAATGATTTTGATGATGTCACTCTGTGCTAGGGTGACAAAGACGTCCCGAAATCTAAGCCGTTGACCCGAATACCGAATCTGGCACCTAACTGAAAGCGAAATCTTGAGTAGTCAATGTTTGATAAAACATTAAAAACTGTCGGTGGAGATTACAGCCCTGCCGGCTGCTCATTGGCTGCAGTTTTTTTTTCTTCTAAAAAGATACCATAGTCACAAATTTAGATATGCATTGATAAGCTCATTTTCATTTGTTTCGTTGGCATGTGTAACCCCAACACGCCGTTAAAAAGCAAAAAAAAAAAAAGTCTCTGCAGGTCCCAGGAGGAGTGGGTGGGGAAGTATACATGTTTCCATAGTTACCCCCTCCCCTCCCCTTTAAGAAATAATTTGGTCAAAAGTAGTGGGGACCTGGGGCGTTCCAACCCTCTAAAAGTTGTTCATTATATTTGAACAGGGATCCAGCTTTCACATTTCTAGACGAGAGAAACATGGAAATGTTTTCAAAACTCACCTTTTGGGAAAACCCCTCATCCGAGTGACCGGTGCAGAAAACATCCGAAAGATTCTGCTGGGCGAACACACGGTGGTGTGCACGCAGTGGCCCCAAAGCACACGCATCATCCTGGGGCCCAACACTCTAGTAAACTCAGTTGGTGACCTGCACAAGAGGAAAAGAAAAGTAAGCTGAATGTCTGAAATGCATGTACATATTCAGTCCTCAATAAAAAAGGCATCTAATCGGAAAGTATTTTGTTCTTAACTTTAGTTTAACACATTAGTTGTTATACTTCTCCTATAAATATCGCCATAAAGATGAACTTTTTACCTCTTGAATACATTTTTTGAGCTCACAAAAAAACGACATTTTATTTCTAGCCATTACTGATTAAGTTACACACCCCACTCCACTAATCAAGGGGTTTACAGTGTGTATCATAATTACAAGTAACTAACTTCAAACCTAACGCTAACTCTATAGTACAAGTATATGTAGTTAATTTTATTACTCAGTAGGCCTACTTATTTGAGTTGGTAAAGTGTAACTATGTCACCTTAAAATAAAGTGTTTTTTGAGATTTTTAAAAAAATAAAGAAGTTTGGTGATGGTGACGTTGAAAATAGTGTATGTAGACTTTAGAATTTATAAAATTTGTGTTAATTTGTGAAAATGATCTTGATTGACAAAATGTTTATGTAACATGAACTTTTATGTTAAAAACCTGTTGGGATTTGTCAAGGGAACCAGTATTATGCTAACTTCTGGGTTTGCCTACGAAAATACACCACTGTAGCTCTCTATTTGCTTCTTAGATCCTTGCAAAAGTGTTTAGCCGTGGGGCGCTGGAGGCCTATCTGACACGACTTCAAGACGTGGTCAAGTCTGAAATTGCAAAGTGGTGCACCGAGACCGGGCCTGTGGATGTTTACGCCGCAGCCAAGTCACTCACCTTCCGCATCGCTGTGCAAGTCCTGCTAGGTCTGCACCTGGATGAGCAGCAAATCACTTCTCTCTCTAAAACCTTTGAACAGCTCATGAACAACCTCTTTTCACTTCCCATTGACACCCCCATAAGCGGCATGCGTAAGGTGAGAATGACCTTCCTTCCTTAGGCCAAATACCACTTGATAAATGTCTAAATCTTGGCTATTTCAAAATCTTTTCTGAATGTGGGTTGCAGGGAATCAAGGCCCGTGAGATTCTGCACTCTGCCATGGAGAGGATCATAGAGGAAAAACTGAAAAAGCAGCAAACCAGCGATTACTGTGATGCTTTTGACTATATGCTGAGTAGCGCGAAGGAAAATGACTACGACCTTACAATGCAAGAACTTAAGGTAAAACCTAGTAGACCAAATCCAAAAATATTGTGTGCTGTCTTGGATTTACTTCAAATATGAATAGTATATTTAAAAATACTGTACTTGTAGATTAGATAACATTAATGAAATAAAAGGCCACTTAAGAGTACTTATAGTAAACATGAATTAATTGTTTTAACACTCTTAAGTACACTTTGTTTTAATGTAAAAGTAAACGTTTTACCATGTTACATTTGGTGTTTTTTTGTTTTGTCTAAAATACTAAAGCACATGTAAAATAGTTATTTGATAATACAGTAAAATGTGTTATTTGATAATACACTTTGGCCTGGTTTCAGAGACAGGGTTTAGATTAAGCCAGGATTAGACCTTAGTTCAATTAGGACATTCAAGCAGCTTTTATTAGCGTTAGAAAAAAAATATTATTATATTTGCATCTTGAAACAAAACAATGGCAATGACATATATTACGATATATCAGAGTTGCTTTCAGTTAAAACAGAACAAACATGGATTTTAGTCTGCGGATTAGGTTTAAGCCTAGTCTGTGAATCCAAGGGTTTATGTTTGAGCTGTTTTAACTGAAAAGAACGTGCACTGACATGGATATGTAGTTTCAGTAATGTTTTTTTTTTCTAAGGCATGTTAATAGCTATTTAAATATCCTAATTGAACTAAAGCCTAATCCTGGCTTAATCTGAGCCCTGTCTGTGAATCCGGGCCTAAATCTACTAAATGCATCTTTATCATTACAAATGTGTAATTACAAATATATTTAAATATAGAAATGACATGTTAGTATATTCTATTTACCAGTACGCTGCGCAGTACACTTTAATCACATTTCAAAGTCAAAATAAGTAATTATTAAATTAAAAGTCCTCAAGTAAATTAAGTACTTAAGCGGGTCAAAAAAGCACTTTTACATTTAAATATAATATATTTTAATTTAATTGCGATTAATATGTAATTAAGTGTCCAAAAAAAGTTATACTTTAAACAGTTTTATGGGAGAATTAAGAAAAATTATTCCAGGCTTTTTTTGGTAAATGAATCAATTAAAATGTATTTCAGGAAACGGCAGTAGAGTTAATCTTCGCCGCCCACTCCACTACCGCCAGCGCATCAACATCCCTCATCCTGCAGCTTCTGCGTCATCCAGATGTGTGCAGACGTGCAGGAGCAGAGTTAGAGAGCGAGGGCTTGATCAGCGACGTGCACGGATCCTGCCGCTCTCGTTGCTATGGAAACATCATCAGTGAGGAAAGCGATGCTGCCGAGAAGACTACCAGCGAGGATAGATCGAAGACGAATAAAAGTATGTGTTTTGAAGCAGGAGACAAGGAAGAGGGCTGTCATTCTCGGACCAATGTCCCTTACCTAAGTTTGGAGAAGCTGAGTCAACTTTCCTACCTGGATTGTGTGGTCAAAGAGGTGCTTCGGTTCCTTCCACCAGTTTCTGGGGGGTACAGGACAGTTCTGCAAACATTTGAACTGAACGTGAGTGTTTCTAGTACTCCTAACATCATTTTTTAAACATTATTTAAAGTTACTGCATTTACAATAATAATCATATGCCACTGATGTGCATCAAACATTAAAATGATGTACGAAAAGTTGAATAATAAACTGATTTGGGGGTAGAAGGCAATGCACTCTCTCTAACGTAATCATTTCCAGTGTTGGAAAGTTACTATTAAAAGTAATGCATAACAATATTGCGTTACTCCCAAATAATGTGTTACATTACTTTTGCGTCTCTTTTCTCACCTGGGCTGGGCTTGCTTACAAAAAAAAAAAAAAGTTATGTTTTTGGCAAATGTTAAATGAATAAGCCTCAGGCTGAATTAAATGCATATGTCTAAATCTAATCTAAAGTAATTTTTGCTCTTTAGTATGGCTGAATTAGATCATTGAAGGTCAGCAGCAAAGACATTGGTTAATAAAGTGAGAGTAAATACATAAAGTATAAAAGTTTCGCGTAAAATTCTGAGATTGCATTTCATTGTTTTTATTCATTTTGAGGAATACTGAATGTGTTCGTACAAGTGAGTTAATTCATGTTTACATTTAGTCGAACTAAAATAACCATCATGTTTACACCGCACACACAACACCCCCTCAGTTTATTTTGCTCAACATGGGGGCAGGAGAGCTGTCAGTCAATAAATGTGAAAAGTATCTAGCATCTTCTATGAAAAAGTAACTTAGATATTTTGTTGTAAATTGAAAAAGTAATGCGTTACTTTACTAATTACTAGAAAAAGTAATCTGATTACATAACTCAAGTTACATGTAACGAGTTAACCCCAACACTGATCATTTCTATATTGTGCATCTGCAGGGTTATCAGGTCCCGAAGGGCTGGAGCGTCATGTACAGCATTCGTGACACGCACGAGACTGCAGAAGCGTATCAGAACCCGGAGCTCTTCGACCCGGACCGATTCTGTGCAGATAGAGACCATAGCAAAACCGAGCGCTTCAGTTACGTGCCTTTCGGAGGCGGTGTGAGGAGATGCATTGGGCGGGAGCTTGCTTTGATTGTGCTGAAAACTCTCGCAGTGGAGTTGCTCGCCACGGCAGACTGCACTCTGGCGACAGAAACGTATCCCAGGATGCAGACGGTGCCAATCGTGCATCCAGTCAACGGACTGCACGTGTTTTTTAACTACAGAACCCACGGGATCGAGAGAAACCGGAGGGAGTCCACGCATATATAAGTAAAGAACAACAACTAAAAACATCAATTAGACACTGTACCACATACGCACAAACGTCTAACTGCCTTTGGGAATCATTTGCAGTCATGAGCAGTTTCCTTCCTGATGTTTACGCAAAACAAAACATCTGGAAAACTGATAGAGTAGGGTGGAATGATGGACTTGACACAGTCACTAGATAATGCAAAGTCTTGAACTCTTATTTGTTAGTAAAATTATGAAAAGGGTAAATATCCACTAGAATGCATGAAAAAGTTGTGTAAAATACATACAAAAACCCATTTTGATGTGCATGAGGACATCGATCCTACATATCTTGTTAGGAGGAAAAAAAATTCATCTCAGCGTTGTATGTGGTATATAAACAAAACCTGTTTTTTTTTTTAATGAAGTGAAGTAGGAACAAATAAGCTCTAATTATATATGTATTTTTCAAGTGAATAGGGATAGCTCACTAAAAAGAAATAATATTATGCCACTTTCTAATTTCTAGGCCACTGTACTATTAAAAGACTAGTTATCTGTACAGTACGTGCTGTCATTGTTGCGACTCTGTATTCTAATACTTACAGAATGCTTTAAAGTACATAAATAGGCAACTACTGCATAGTTATTTGTGATTATCATGAATGTAAGCTGTGAAAAATGATCTTTGCGCTGTGAACTGGAGTTTCAGTTTAAATACAGGGAAGGAGAAAACAAGCAGCACTTTTTCTCCAAATTAGGAGTATATGTGTATTCTTGTCGTGTCGGTACTTGTGTGTAATTTGTAGGTCCTGTGCTAATGTTTGTCTTGTTCGGTAGTGCTCGTTAATTTTATATCTTTTATGATATCTATTTTGAAATGTGCATTTGGAGCCCTTCTATGTTGTTAAAGATGTTTCTCTTCAATAAAGAGATTTAATGTGTTTATTTGGACTTTGTTAAGCATGAGCATTATTCTGAGGGTCAGTGCTATTTATCGGGCTCTCCGGACTCGGACTCGGTGTAGTTGTAGGCCTGCGCTCGGGAGATTCCCTTCTGCTGTCTGCGCCAGGAGTTGTAGTAGGTAGGGTCGCTGATGTAGTGGTTGACAAACGAATGGGTCTTTTGCCGGTTGGGGTCAACCTCGTATTCGCTGTCACTGCCCTGGGATGGAGAAAGAGAGAAGGAATGAGTAATAGAGATGGAATCACTTCCACAATCTCAGTTTTTAAGGAAGAAGATGACTTGAGAGAGTACCTAGAAATAATTATTATTTGTCATTTTGACAGCTGGGTTCCACATTGTCAGTCATGCTAATACTTTTATTCAGCAAGGATGCATTAAATCGATCAAACGTCACGGTAAATACATTTGTAATGCTGCAAAATATTTATATTTCAAATAAATGCAGTTCTTTTCAACTTTCCATTCATCAAAGAATCATGGTTTCCACAAAAATATTAAGCAGCACAATGTGATACTAATAAGAAATGTTTCTTGAGCATCACATTGCATTTGGTTTTACTGGATTTTAATGCAACCTTCTTTGAAAAACGTAATAAAAAACTTACCAACCCCAAACTTAAGGTTAGTGGTATTATGGAATATAAAAGTAATAATAAATAAAAAACAAAACATTTAAAGCATTTTCTTTGCGTGAAGTACATCTTAAGATGTAGTAGTGGCACAGAATTTATTTCTATATTGACAAAGCATTATATACATTTATAATTATTATTTTTATTATGAAAAAGACAACAGACTTGCCAGGAAACTGATTCAACGAACAATATCCAATGAATCATTCTACTGGACTACACTTATTGACAGTGGGAAAGCAGTAGTGAAATGCAATAGACACTGTACCATATTGTTTAACCTGTCAAAAGTGGCCCCAAAAAGAAAGAAAACCCAAACCCCCCAGAAATATAGGCTCTATCATAAAAAACCCTCAAAGCTTTAGGACTACCACTGCACCCTCTGGTACCAATCACACACTGCGTTTAGGGGTCCATGTGGTGGGGTTTTGACCATGTATGCATGAAACGAATGGAGAGGATAGGAATGGACAAGCACTAGGAAGCAACTTCCTGTCAATTAATGCACAATTCATGTCCTCACCCATTGAGTTGGAAGAGTTTGGAGGCCCCCAGTCTTAAAGGAGAAAACAAGCGCCTCCTAGAGATAAACAGAGACATGGGGTTTAAAGCAGTGCAGTATGGGCCCAACGTCATATTTCATGGGACAAACAATGGCTGCTGCTTCTTTTTTTTAAATGATGCATTACCCTTGCAAAAAAGTACTGTTATATCAAATTTACATATTCATTTAAAACAATTTAGTTCACATCAAACCTGTATTATAACCATTAAATTAAGAAGTAATATTCAGTATGCAGACAGTATTTGTAAGTCTTTCATTTGCTTAAATACATAT
Source organism: Cyprinella lutrensis (assembly GCA_027497675.1). Classification (NCBI taxonomy): domain Eukaryota; kingdom Metazoa; phylum Chordata; class Actinopteri; order Cypriniformes; family Leuciscidae; genus Cyprinella; species Cyprinella lutrensis. The sequence continues at coordinate 15,817,489 of JAOTRC010000013.1, forward strand.
TCTTATTTTTATGTAAAGGGGAAAAAAACATATTTTCAAGACTTTTGGACCCTAGGAAATTAAAGCATACCATACCATTACAGTATATCAGCAGGCTAGTAACATTATACTTTTTTGTAAGGGTAATGTGGACTGGGAGAACAACTTCTCAACACTTTCTCTGACAGTAATGCTCCTGTATCAACATTATGTTCCTCGTGGCCTCCTCTTACGCTCTTGGTTGAGACAGCACTCTGCACCAGAACAATGGACAACTGTATACATATCTGCCCTCTATCAATCTGTGTCTTCCACCACCACATTTATTACAACACCTTCCCACTCTCGCTCTGACATATCTGGCTCACACTTCCAGAGTTGGCCGATGGAGTTCAGATATATCCTAACCAAGTGCCAACTGGAGAGGGAGAAAATGAATATAAGAGAGAAAAACCATCATAGCTCGGGCTTTTAATGTTTGTATACCCTTTTAAGAAGACTTGTCTATCCTCACCACCACTTTCCACTCTCTCTTCATCAGGAATTCAATCAGGGAATTTCCAAATGCTACTTTTAGGGGTTGATTATGAACTTTCTGAATAGCTGAACTCTTGCTTCACTGTTTGACACAGAAGTCTGCTTCTAAGATAAAAACTAGTTTTATGAAGTTTATTTACTCTCACTGTCATTTGAGGTCTTTTACTTTGCGACAATATGAAATGAACAAAAACAAACAAAATTTTCTTGCATTTCGTCTTTTCACTGCACTATTGCAAAGCATAGATGCTAAAATATATTAAAGGATTAGTTCACCTCAAAATTAAAGGTTCCTGATAATTTACTCACCCCAATGCCATCCAAGATGTTCATGCCTTCCTTTCTTAAGTGGAAAAGAAACAATTTTTTTTGATGAAAACATTTCAGGCTTTTTCTCCACACAATGGACTTCAAGCGCAACCAACATGCTGAAGTTCAAATCAATGGAGTTTGAAAGGGCTTCACGTTCCCAGCTGAGGAATAGGGTCTTATCTAGCGAAACGATCATTCATTAAATAATAATAACAACAATAAAAAAACAATCAAACCCTTTGTATACTTTTTAACCACAATTGTTCGTCTTGTGCAAGATTTGCTATCTCAACATTTTTTCTTTTGTCAAATCAACTTAAATAATTGATTTAGTTCAGATAACTTATTATTTCGAGTTTCTGATAATTAAATCAATCTCCTTCATTGCATTAACTCACTTTTTCCATTTCAATCAACTTTTAATTCAATCAAAATTAAGGCAACCTTAAAATTCTTGAAGTTAAAGCACCAATATTTTTTTTACAGTGTGGAAACGTCACGAGTCATGTCATCTATGTAAGTTATTTGTCTGTGTACTCTGGTTAAAAAGGCAGGGAAGGCCGAAAAATTCCATCTCATTTTCTCCCGTTTTCTCCTCCAACTTCAAAATCATCTGACATCTTGTTTTAATTTATAATTATTATTTAAAAAAAAAAAATTGTGACATTTTCAACGTGATGACGTAATGCCTGGCGAGTTGCCGCCCAGCACAAGACGAACAATTGTGGTTAATAAGTATATAAATGTTTATTTTTTCTATTTTTTTTAGAAAATGGCTGACATTAGACCCTATTCCTCAGCTGGGATCATGCAGAGCTGTTTGAAGCACGTCAAAGCCCGTTTGAAACTGCATTGATCCATTGTGTGGAGAAAAATCCTGAAATGTTTTCCTCAAAAAACATATTTTCTTTTCCACTGAAGAAAGAAAGACCTGAACATTTGCTAAACATCTTTGCTGAATCTTGGATGGCATTGGGGTGAGTAAATCATCAGTACGAGGTGAACTAATCCTTTAAACAAACAGTTCAACATTTCTCCTTGTCTTTGTGTGGTGTAGTGAAAAGACTAACAATGTACAGATCTCTCCAGTCCATCATTATTGTAACATGTCCACACATATGTAACACACATGCCTCTGTTTAAATTCCAGAGAGGAAAGCATTTCCCCCAAAACCAGACTCACATCGACCTAAAATATGAGCTGCAGAATTTGTGCCAAATACCTGCTGAATTTCATCTTTTTTTCTTTAAGCAGTCAAGATGTTTCAGAAAAAAGCTGTATGATCAAAAAGTTTGAGATCCATAAATATAGGCTATATATAGTTTATTATTAGTCTGCCCAATACATGCAAATACATGTATAATGCCCAACATATATTTTTAAAGCATTATTAGTGGCTATGGATTTTTGCAGCATCATGCCTCAAGAAGGTCTATAATTGAACTGATTTGAGCCTCTTAAACGAATCCATGTTTTAATGAGGGACATTCCAGTCATACCAGCAAATTCAACAACTCAATACGCAGCAAACAAAACACCCAGTAATTCAGCTTTGAAAGCTTTTTCTGTTCAGCGTGACCTCACAACGAAGCCAAGCTCAGAAACTAAAGCTACATGCTGACACGGTGTGTGTGTGTATGTGTGTGGTCATCAAAACATGTCAGTTGACACAGTGCGTCGTGACCCAGCCCTGCCCTTCCCCCGCTGACACATGGAGGATGAAACAGCTGTTCTCTCCTCCAAAAATGTTTGTTTGCATTCATCCACTCCTTTGTTATTCTTTCTCCTCAATCCAGCTATGATACTGAAATACCACAGAAATCCCGTTGATCAAATAATTCAATCAGAGCACATCAGCCATAACATGGGCAGCTGCCAAATCACCTGGAGGGAGAATCAACTTAAAGCCAATTTATCTGGTGATTTTACATGTGACTAGAATTATTTTTTTTTCTATCACATTTCTACTTTCAATCGGATGTGTCAGATATGCATGGAATCAACACATAATACAACTTTTGTGAAGTGTGTGGCACCTACACTGTAAAAAATATTGTTGGTTAAACTTAAAAAATTAAGTAACCTGGTTGCCTTAAAATTTTAAGTTGATTGAAATGGAAAAAGTGTGTAATACAATGAAGGAGATTGATTTAATCATCAGAACCTCAAAATAATAAGTTATCTGAACTAAATAAATTATTTAAGTTGATTTGACAAAAGAAAAAATGTTGTGATGACAAATCTTGAAATAATTTATTTTTTATAGTGGGGAGTTTTAGTGGTTTCTAGATGGTTGCTTTGAGCCCACCTATTATATTCTTGTCAAGATATATACGATATATTTTCTATGTGAGTTTTTTTTTAATCATAAGTCAGATTGCTTAGAAATGCTATAGCATAACTATCTTAAGTTGCATGATTTGACATATCATCCATGTTTGTATCACAAAACAGGCTGCGTCGCCGTATAAAGGGGTCCTATTATGCCCATACGAAGTTTTGATTTTGTTTAGCCGTGTACTAGAATATGCTTTCATGCTTGATTGTTATAAAAATTAATAATAATTTTCACATATATTTTACATTATTACAGAACCTCTCTCTGTCACTATAACCTTAACTAAAACTAACCTTACACTAACTAAAGTTGAAAAAATGCTAACACTAACTCTAACGTGAGATAGCATGACTGTGAAAAATATAGGCCATAGCCTCACACACTGCGGCACTAGATCATGAGTGGATGAAGTGGATTAGGAGGTGCTGTTGTAGCGGTGGGAGAGAAGAGGAGGTGATAATGCGCTGAACTTCAGACAGACCTGCTGAGCTCTTCCCTCTAGAAGCCCTGAGGGCAGTAAATGCGGTAGACCCTCCGCTCACTGACACAAATGTGTGTGTTTGCACAGTTTAAACACAGCCTCATTCAATTCCTCAGAGACAGACTCTCTACACACTGCCAAAAAGCCAACGGCAGCAATTAGATAGAGCTGTTTTACGAGGTGCCAGAGAGAGAGAGAGAGAGAAAGAGAGAGAGAGCTGTGTGGTTAGACATTGGGAAAAGAATA
>JAOTRC010000013.1:15829562-15844464 GCA_027497675.1 Cyprinella lutrensis
CTATTAATTAAAAAAAAATCCAGAAAATATTGTTGCACATTTTGAAAGAAATAGTAAAGAGCATAACTGATTCAACCTTTATAATAAGAAGAAATATTTTAAACACCAAATCATGATGCCTTAATAAATCTTTTTTGAATGGCACTGTATAGATATTTGTTTAGGTGCCCTTCAGATATCTTTTAAAGTCCCCCTGTGTGGTGAACATGTTTATGTGGTGTTTTTAATATGCTTTAAGACAAACCATGTACAAATTTAAGTCAACACCATTGCTAAGTATATTTTCTTTCTCAAAAACACGGTTTGAAATCGCTGCTGTTTCTGACTTCATAAACTACCTTGTAACCAATCACGTCAACATGTGATCATCAATGAGTGGACCTCTGAGCTGCTGTGAGTAAGTGAAGGCGGGGTTAATTTGCATATTTATAGAACTGCATATACTAAATGAGGCAAGGGTGTAGAGTTACATTCAAGCTATTGTAAGACATCAAGAAAGTTTTTTCCTTGAATTTGTTTTTAACATGTCATTTTGTTGATTAAAGATGAATTTTAAGTGATCAAATTAATGATAAAGAGGTACTTTAAGAGAACACAAATAACTTATTTTTTGTCTAGAGTACATCTTCACTGAGGCTTAGAGCTCTCGACAAAAGAAGCTTTACAAAGCCCCTTTTCACTGTAAACAAATCTCTTGTGACAACATCATCCTGGTGGCTTTTAATAAAGTCACAGTGCTGTAGTTTAACAGGAAGTAATGATCCGACTAAACCGCTTACTTACACACAGAGCAGGAAGAGCAAAAGTCCTGGACAGTTGGCCACAGTTGCTAGGTTTCGCCACGGCCGAACATAGTAACCTAAGGCGCCGAACAGAGCGATGCCCACTGCAAAGGTCATATTAGTCAAGGTCCCTGGATCAAAGACAATCACATTAGCTTTATAAGACTACTGAGAAAGTAAACAACAAAAGTGATTTTATTATCAATTAATGTGCACCTGTCATAGCCCAGTAGGACTTTCCCACATATTCCTGAGTGAGAACAAAGCAGACCAATGCCATTCCTCCGTTCATCAACCCCACTAGCAGTCGAGACACGGCAAACAACTCATAGCTGGGCGCTAACGCCGTGCCGTACCCAAACAAGACCTCGAAAAACAGACCTGAGAGAGAGAATACTGTTAATAACAAATCACAATAATCACAAGACATTAAACTGTTGTTTAAAGAAAGGTTAGGTTTTATGTTTGTTTCTTTGCTCTTGGCTTTCAGTCGGTTGTGTATCAGAAACCAAACATAACTTCTGTGCATTGATCCATGATCAAAGTCCTCCACACGGCTCTGCGGGGTTAACCAAGGCCGTCTGAAGTGAAGCTTCGTGTAAGAATAATATCCAAATTTAAAACTTCATCGACTAAAATAACTAGCTTCGGGCAGACAGCCGTACGCATCGATTAACAGCGAAAGAGTAACCCTTGATCTTAACACATTGGCGAATACGGAAGTGCAGAGGATAGAGCAAAACAAAACGCCAGTCACCAATTAGAAGTCTAAAACGACAATTTTTAAAGAGAAATGTCGGAGGAGCTTGAGATTGTTGCCTAGCCCTGTTTGTGAACAGTGAAATGAGTCAAAGCTTACTCTACTCCTACATCATACATTGTAAGGTGTTACTCATTTGGCGTGTCTTAGAATGGCTTCAGGGTTAGTAAATCATGGGCTAATTTTCATATTTGGGTGAACTATCCCTTTAAGGCTGACATTATCTACAAGAAAAAGTTTAAACAGACTGCAGATGTTTAGTACTTGCGCTTAAAGGTTAGAAAACACGTATATTTGAGGCCTTGAATGCACTGTAATAATATGAAACTAATTATAGTTTAGTAAAGAACAGAAACCAGTTAAAGGGATACTTCAGGATTTAACATTAAGCTTTGTATAAGTAGAAAACCTGTAGTATTTTCAAATTACCAGGCTTTCCACCCTCATACCCCCTGAAAAGAGAAATTTATGTTTTTTTTTTGTCAGGAAAATAACCTCAGATGACGCAAAAATCGCCATTTTGCTTCATCTGAGGATTTTTTGGCCAGAGGCTAAAGACTACAGTTGGTAGTTGGGCTGTCCCGCATGTTTTCAACCCACCCATAGAAGGTGGGATCTCACTCACAGAATGTACACAGTGTCAGACATCTTTTTTGGAAGCTAAGCTAGCAGGCTCTTGTTCGGTGGAGAAAGCGGAGTAACTTATTAGGAGAAAGGGGAGTAAGTAGGGGGTATAGTGTTTACATGAACGCTAAACAAGTGATTGGCTGATGTGCGTTTTAACATTGCTAAGAAAATTCAGTAATCGGTAATCACGCCACCGTTGAGCGAGGGAGTTGTTGTCTTTCATCCAAATAAGCCAAAAATACATTTTCTGGCTCTTCTCAGTCTAGAAAGCTCCAAATTCAAAAATAATTTCACATTTCTTCTACTTCTACATAAATAACCCATTTTCCAGAGGTGGAGTATCCCTTTAATCTAAGTCCTACCAGTTAGAAATACCGGCTTCCTTCCGATCTTATCAGAGAGTGGTCCAAACAGGACATTTCCGATCAGCACACCAGCAAAGAACAGGGACCCAGCCAAGTTCACTTTGTAGGCTTGATGTTTAATTAGGTACCACTGCAAGAGAAGATCAAAAGAAAAATCAAATATTTTGAATATGCATTCATTCATCTGCTGTCCTATTCAGACACAAAGATTATAATATAAACACAGTAAGAATTTGATAGAAGTATAGATTTGTATTCGAAAGACTGAGCAAGCTTGAGCCAAGTTTGTTTGATGCACAACACTGATGCCAGTCGCTTACCTCAGTCACGATTGAGCTGACATCTTCAGTGAACTTCACACTGTGTTGAGTTACATCACCATCCACACCTTCAGTAAAAGGTTCTACATGATATTCTGGCACAGCACCCACTAAAATTATGAGCATGGACTGACATGCCATGTAAATCTGTTAAAAAAGACAAATATTTCAGGTTACTCAACTTTCATTGATCTAGGCCCAGTTCCTTACGGTAAATTAACAATATTTGCACTGATCTGAGATAAACTCTGATGTGTAAGTGATCATCACTAGTGTGTTCAGAAAGAAGCAATTTTTTTTTAGGATAATCTTATATGTGGCTTGAGTTTATGGATGCGAGACATATCTTCCCACGATTCTAGCTTTCCTGAAGAACCACCAGATCATCACTAATCCTCCAATTACACAATGGGTGTAATTTGATAGACTGTGGGTTGTAGGCCTCTTCAGTTCTCTGTCTTAACATTATAGGTCCAGGTGTTGGGCAAAGCTGAAAACTGGACTCATCAGAGATCAGATTTGTCTTCGTGAAGGACATGTGACAGAAGCCACGTGCAAGGTTATCCTGAAAGAAAACATGCTTCTTTCTGTTCTGTTCCCAAAATCGAAGGATTGGCTTTTTCAACAGGAATGCCACACAGCCAGGCACATCAAGATTGAAGACGGAGAACCACCAGATCAACAATCTGTCATGGCCATCACAATATCCAGACCTGAACCCCAATGAAAACCTCTGGAATGTGATCAAGAGGAAGATGGAATATCACAGGCCATCAAACATAGCTGAGCACCTTGATTTTTTTTTTTTTTTTTGCCAGGAGTGTCATATAGTCATCCAACAGCAATATTTGGAAATCAGGGTTATTCCACCGAATATTGATTTCTAAACTCTTCCTAAGTTTAAACACTAGTATCATGTTTTCTTTTCTTTTTAAATGAATATAAGCTTTCTTATATTCATTCTTCTTCTTATAAGAAATAATGATTTCTTATATTCATTATATTCAAGATCTGAAAACATGGCATCTTTTTTGTTTTGTTATTTTGACCAGTTGTCATTTTCTGCAAACACATGCTCTATGCTCACTTAATTAATCATCTTTAAATCATTGTGGTTAACGTTACATGTGCTGTCACAAACATGATATGTTATCTTCATGAATCAAATTATGGGACAGAGTTTTTTTCCCCTTAATATTACAGTACGTTCCATTAAGAAACATCCTGCAATCTTCATTATAATGAATGCTAATTTGTTGAAAGCCTATCTGACTCATTGAGCAATGGGTAGGGAAAACATACATTTGGAAGCAGGGGATTCTGAATATTAATTCAGTATTACTTGACAAACATTTTACGTTTTGTTGCCCAGTTATGGCTCCATGGCCTTAATTTGAAAACCCAATACTAATGACATATGATAACCATATGCCTGACTTAAATACATCCCACTGCAAGAAGATAAGATAATGCAAATATGACAAGGCTTTAAAGGTTTGAACCCTCAAATGCAAGTTTTGCATAATTACTGGCTTGTGTTCCCAGAAATATAAAAGTATACCTAAACAAACATTGTTAGTCCAGTGTTTACTGATTTGCATGTTTCATGATGTTACCTGTAGGAAAACCAGGATGGTGATCATCCGCTTCTGGTGTCTACCGAATTCTCCAACCACCTGGAAAGCCTCCTCTAAATCCATCCCAGGGTCAAATCATCCGACTGCATGCCATCGAGTATATTTTTACATTTTCAATAATGGATCTGATAACAACTGAGGTTTCAGATGCTCCGCTGTAATCTGGCTTCCCCTCGCAGACGTGGTATGAAACCACGTGGTACATTCGAGTGATTCTGATTGCACGAGACTCTGGCATAAAAACACGTGCTTTAGACAGCGGTTCTGATTGGACTAGTGGAAACTGAAATTGAAACGGAGCTTCCACTTTATTTTAAGTTAATTTTTAACAGACAAACGTTATTATTTTCTAGCCGTGTTGTCAAAACACGGAAGCCAGTGGTTGTCAAGATTGTTATATGTTTTTTTTTTTTTTTTTTTTAAATTTAGGAGGATTTAATTAAAAAAAATTTTTTTTTTAAATTTAAAAATAGCCCTCTTCAGACTTCATGGTTTTGACGATATATATATATCCCCCCTTAGCACTCTATTTTAAATTATTTGAAAGATTTGTGCATCGTTCTTAATCTGGAAAGTTTCATTAAATAAATAAGGTTTGAGCAATTCTTACAATTCAATTTCTTTATTAATTACATGAAGTCAAACCTCCTGCAAACATTTTCATTATTGTAACTAGAACCTTAAATCGCTTTAATTGTGGAAAAACAAAAAATCACCAAAGCCAACCAATATTACATTCAAACAATTTAATAGAAAGAATAACTTTATACAGACATTTCAAAATAGAACCATATTTTAAAATATGTTTTATTGGTTCAAATATGGAGTGAGCATTATTTTAGCTTTTAATTAAACATACAAATATTCAACAAACCACAAAAAAAGTAAGCTCTAAACTCTAGTGAAACTAACAGGAAAATTAACAGTAAGAAATCACCCAGAAGGTAAAACTTTTAATATCAAAATGTGACTGAGGAAACAGACATGAAAAAGCAAGAACACAGACAAAACATGTTTAAAAAGACTTACACAGAAGTTTAAAAATGATGTACTTTAGGACATCTAAGGAGAGTAAAAACTGCAACAATTTAATTCTGACACCTGAGTGGTAGTTTAGAACGTGGTGGCGTATTCATCGACTCATTCTCCACCTTTGAACGGTTCAAGGATTTGTTGCTGTTTTCCTTCTTGTTTTTCTTCTAGTTAGACAAAAAGAACAACATATTGTCAATCTGCATCTACAACCAATGAGTATTTGCCAACAGTCAAGGCGTGGTCACATATCAACATTGTTTGAAAAATGTTCACGGCAAAATTCAGGCAATTGCACGAAGGCGAAATACTTTACCACACGGATTTAAGGTTTTTCAAAAATTCAATGCATTGATCAACAGAAAGCTTGGTTTGAAGTTAACTTGTGTGAGCAGTACTTCATACATCACAAAACTTGACAATAGACCTTTTCTGCACATGAAATTTTGCTAATGTGACCACACCTTAAGCACAACATTAAATAGCTGCAAAATCTCTCACCTTGAAGAAGGGAACCCTTCCATTCTCAAAACATGTCAGGTTCTCATCAGAGCACGACTGTTCAGTGATGTTTCCATCACTAGAAACACTGACTTCATCCTCCAGAGAATCCTAAAAACAGAATTGGTTACACCAGTCCAAAAAACACCTTCAAATAAATCTTAATACATTTTAAATAGCAAACACTGATAGCGTTCCCACTGATTCAAACTCCTCCTGTAATATAAAGAACATGGATGGACTACCTGGTCAAGAGGTTTCTCTTCTGCCTCTATGACAGTTTCACACTGACTAAGTGAACACTGAAGCTCTTCCTGCTGAGCTCTGAACTCCTCTGCCAGCTCCTCTCGACTCCTCGGCTTGTTCAGCACACGTGGGTATGTGTATTCCCTACGCTGAGGGGTCGTTCCTGTAAAGATACACACGTCACATTACGGACCCGTACACATGAACCGATTACTTGCACTTCAGCAGTGGCTACACCCAAAATGCTACTGTACACCACAGCTTCTCTCATACCTGTTGGTAAATCTTGCCGTAGCTCTGAGCTGATGAAGTTGTGCACAGTGTCCAGAGCCAGAGTGCTGATGGAGGAGAGGGTCTCTTTATGCTCCTGCATGGTAGCATCATCTTTACCGGTCTGCAATTCCACACGACTCAGAATTACTTCCACTTCCTGCTGCATGGGAGTCAAACAGGCTTCACAGTCCTGAACGGCTTTCTTCCCCTTTTCCTCGACAGACTGCATGCACACACAAAATAAGAGAGTCTCAAACACTAGAAATGCATCATGGGAGTATACAAAAGGGCAAGTGCTAAAGACAAACTAACCTTTCGTAAGTCTTGCACAGCCGTGTCCGTCTCCCTGATGAGTGCAAGCTGTTCTTGGGCTTTATTCTCGGTTGTGTTTGTGGCTTCGTGACACCACGCGAGTCCTGACTCAGCCAGCGAGTCAAGCGACCTCTGTAGCAGTCCGCAGTATCCGACACACTCCTCCAGCGTTCTCTCTCCCTCTTCCGTCACTCCGTTCATCTCTGTCATCACTCCGTCCACGGAAGACCCCAGTCGAGCACGGACAGACACGTGTTGCTCCTCAGTTGCAGAACATTTACTATAATAAAAACGATTTATTAGGGTTTTGTTACAGGAAACTTGAAGTTATATGTTGAGAATATACTCTCACCTCTGTATGGAGCTCTCTAGCGTTTCTAGGGAAACAATCGGTGCAGATGCTGCCTGTGAAACACCCTTAAAGTCAGTCTGAGTGTTCATCGCCAATAGATTCAATTGGTTCTGCAAACACTGAACCAGCTCGGCCACATGCTGTAAAAAAAAAATAATTACAGCAGTTTAAGAACCAGTGGTCAAAAGATTTAGACAATTTTGTCACAGAACTTTACAGGAGAACATCTTTTAATTGGTTACATTCATACCCATAAAGCTTGTGACCATCTGAGCCAATCAATTTAAAAGAAATGTGATTGCTATCCTCCTCTTCAAGAAACTGTCCAGGGGTTATAGACCTACCGCCTGATGTCTGTTTTCAGCTTGGCTAATCTGTTGCTTGAGCTCGTCATGTTCGGCACGCAGAGTGCTGAAGCCCTGCATAGCGCACTCGCGCATACTGGCGAACGATTCAGTGTAAGAGTCAAAAACTGACATCATCTCTGCTTTCAGACCCCGCATCTGTAGGAGACATTTTTACAATGACTTATTACAAATCTCAAATGAGCAGTAAACTGGCATAACAACAGGTCAAGTAATCATTCTCACACATACCTGCTCATTTAGAGTGTGGTATCTGTGAAAGGTTTGCTTCAGACTGTCAGTCGTGGCAATGACAGACCTGATTCCTGGCACCGCTTGGGCGAGCAGAACCTTCTCTAGATGCTGTTTGTGTTCATCCTGAAAAAAAAAAAGTGCATTCAGGCATCACAACATCATAAAGTATACAGTATAAAAAGGATCTGCAGTAGATACATTTAATAGAGTAAAATTGTAAGTGTTTTTAAAGATGATGGCAAAGAGATAAATTGGCGTGCACAATTAAAATGTTTAATTTTTGATCATAATTATTGATCATAATCCCAAAAGTCTTTGAAAACCTGGATATGAAGGCAACAATTTTAAAAGTGACTTACAGCCGACAGCCGGTGCCGGAAGTAAAAATTCAATGCAATTTCTCCATTGACATTTGAGATATAAGCCATGAAAACGTAACCATACATGGTACACTTAAAACCAGCTACAACTGTACTAAGCGATTGTATATGCTCATATAAACGTCAAAAGTTCATGGGGCACTAACCTTGTTTTAAGATAAATGCCTTTTATTCGCGATGTATTGGATAAGTACTTCATTACCCACAATCCTGAACAATCCCACAATCCAACAGTGATGCATCTGATTGGTGGAAGTCGTGTCACGTGTCTGAAACCCCGCGAAGGTACGTGAAGACTGAAGATCGCGTAATGACGTAGGGCTAAGTTCATTGGTCGCACTTCTGAGACGCCCGCGCGCCATTGGATGTGCAGTTGCCACAGCTTAGCTAATGAGCGAGCCAGATACTCAATGTTTTTGCATGTTGAGCTGCAAATGCGTTTGCTTCAGTAAATCGAGGAAAAGGAGTTTCCCTGCACATTCACTATATAAAATTCACTGGAGGAAAAAGTTCACGTGCCCGTCGTCAGATTTGGAAGTCGCTCAAAAGGCTCTTTCACGGTGGCTTTCAGACGACTTCAGTGAGGCGCGGTGGTTTATGGGAGGAGTAGTTCCTTTGCTCGGAAATGAAAATATGTACACAGGCTTGTACCCTCGACTTTTTTTGGATTTTCTCTTCGTTTTTTCACTCGAAATGATGTATTGTATGCTTATGAGTTCAGCCGTAGCTGATTATCCTCAGACATGCTCTAATACTCTTTAGATATGGATTTTACAAAATGTCAATGGGAGAAATGAATGGGAAATTTACTTCCGGCACCAGCGCTCTCTCGGGCTGTGATGCTCTATGGTGTTGAGTACAACAAACTTTCAAATGTATGCAAACAAAGTTGTTCTTGGATATTGTAGAGATGTTGAAAAAAGATTTTCGGTGTGTACTGAAAATAAATGTATTTTTTTTTTTCAAACAAATCTATGCATGGTTTAAGAAGAAATATCCTGAACATTATATTAAACATAAACAGCTGAAATCATAGAGGTTTGGGAATTTTTTTTGTTTTTTAACTTTTTTAAACGTTTTTTAAATTATTCCTTTAAATGTTTCTTTAACATATATTTCAATTTATATAAATATATGTATATATATGTGTGTGTGTGTGTGTGTGTGTGTGTGTGTAATTGTCTTTAGATATTTAATAATAAGAGTTCATTAAAATGATGTCCTATTGAAATTTTATTGAAAGATTACATCACCACTAGCATCAAGTGCCTTGAAGGAATGCACTTTCACCCTTCATGATACTGACATTACTTAATCTTTCTCTTCTACTAGGTTGGTCCAGCAGGATCTCAGTTCGGTTTGTTAGCCTGTCTTTTTGTGGAGCTGTTCCAGGCCTGGCAGATGTTGGAAAAGCCATGGAAGGCTTTCCTGAAGCTATTAGGCATTGTTCTCTTCCTTTTCTTCTGTGGCCTTCTACCCTGGATTGACAACATTGCTCACATCTTTGGCTTCCTCAGTGGTCTTCTGCTTTCCTTTACTTTCCTTCCGTATGTCGCGTTTGGCACCTTAGACAAGTACCGAAAACAAGCTCTTATTTTGTTGTCATTGCTTGTCTATGTGGGGTTGGTGTCCTCACTTATTGTCTGGTTCTACATTTACCCCATAAACTGGCACTGGCTAGAGCATCTTACCTGCTTGCCCTTTACCAGCAAGTTTTGTGAACGCTATGATATTGATCATGTGGTACACTAGCTTTGTTCTTGTGTAGACTAAAACTTTCAAGGACTGCAAGGAAAAGGAAGCTGAATCCAAAAAAATAAAATCGAGGAAGACAGCAAATAATGGAATATTAAATTGGTAGTTCAGCACCTTTGTAACCGCTAGAATGCACAGTGTTTTCCCAAAGCAGCTCTGAATTTCTCTGATAGTGTGCAGGTGAACTATGATGTGTTGTTACTGAAGCCTGTATTGTACTCATTTACAAATATCTGAAACTAAATGTTCATTCAAAGCTTTATACTCCCTTTTAAATGTCCTTAAACTTTAAAAAATATGCAACTGTTGACTTCACAATAACAATAACCAATATAAAAAAAACATTCACCTAAAGGTTAATTCCCTGTTACTTTAGTTTGTGTTTCCCGAAAGAACTGCTGCGCAATTAAATAAACGGTAGAGTAATTTCACTGAACTGGCTATAAATAATAAGGTTTTATGTTGAAATCTCAGTGACATTCAAAATACTTTATTCTTCATTTATTTTTTGTGCCTCAGACAAATGAAAACCTCTGTCTAGGCTAGAAACGTCTAGTTCCACATTTATGAACACACTAGGGGTTTGAATGTTGATAACTCTAGCTTTCTGTATGTGTTCATGGATGCAAGCATACATTTGAATTAAACAAGGGGAGCTGTTGTTGACAACCAGCTATTAATGTTTATTGATGCACTGCATGCATAAAATTTTGTGCATTCCGTTGGAACAGAATGTATTGTTTTTGGTCTTTTGTCTCCATTTATTGTAATTTCAAAGTTAAATTCAGCTGCTGTTCTTTTTGATATTCAGTTGTCAGTGCATCATTGTTTACTGGGGGCTGCACTTGAGCCTTAAAAGAAAACAGAAGTGTCAATCTTACAATCTGGAACGTGTTTTATGTTGAAGGTATTTGTACACATGATTAGAGGTGGACCAAATAACTAGTGTTTCAAATAATAATACAAATTAATTTGGGAATGTTATTTCTTGTGAAACAAATGTTTATATTTTTGTCTTTCACAATTTTTTGAGAAAAAGGTGCTTACATTTGACTAATTCTCTGTGCCTTATTTAATAAATAAAATCAATGGTAAAACCAGAATCGTCATCCTGTGAACGCTACTGAAATTTACACAATGACTTGGACTAATCTAAAAAGGGAAAAGAGCAAACGTTCTGAAAAATATATTCTTTTATTTATTTTTACTTGCAAAATGTATACAAAATCATAGATGTCTTGATTCAAGACTGTGGAGGCATATGTGGTGGAAATCTACAGGGAAAGGCAATGGAAACCAGTCTTAAACATCTCAAATTGTCCGACACATTTAGGTGATGATTTCTGTTTTGCTACACCTCTGTACATTGAACATTATCTCTTCAATCCTTTGCTTTGAAACAAGTAAACAAGCAATTCTAATCAATAAATCAAATAGCTCTGGTGCCAAACCAATAGTTTTTCATGTCTATGAGATTGTATATTACACGTTTGTCACATTGGCACTCACAGAAATACCAGCCAACACGGATGCTTTCTTGTGGCTTTTTTTCATAAGAGATCACAGTGGAAAAATATTCAGTTTATGCTATTTTAATGCTTCCATTGAACAGATACACATCTAAAGCAGCCACAAGACACTGAACACAAAAAGTAGCCAAAGGTAGGTTTACAGCTGAATCACTGCTGTCTTTTCAGCCTTGATCTCACAATACAACAGACAAATCTGTCATGAATTTAAAATTTGCTTAATTGAAAAAAAAAATGTAATAAGGGAAATGCATACAAAATAAACAATAATATAAACATAACCTGACTTTGGAAGAAAAAAAATATCCAAGTTTGACTTGATGAATTCAAATAATACATTTCAGCCATAACTGTTAGGTAAAAGGGTGGGATGCAGTTGCAATTTTTTCTTTTTCTATTTTTTCCTTTTTTTATTATATTTCTAACCATTTTTTCTATACTGATCAAGTATCACAAAAGTTGACACAAATAGCACTAGACCAAACCAAAAGCTGCTTCAACACACCCACTGCTTCACTACTTTAGCCTTTTGGAGATCCAAAAAGCTACATGACTAGCGATCCCTTAACAGCCACTGTTACGCCGCATGAATGCATGTCCCCGTATTGGATAATGCATCTCGATGAAGGTAAGTGGACCTACAGTGATTTCAGAAGGACCCTGCCCTTTAAAGCCAGACTTCTGGTAGAAGGGCACCAGGAAGTCCTCACACATTAGCACGGCACAGCGGACATATGGTAGACAGCGCAGATACTGCAAGTAACGCCACAGCAGGATTGATCCTTTTCCCTGCTGGCGGAAGGTCCGGTGGACAGCCAGCACATGGATGTGGACAGAAGTCCCATGAGGCTTATGAAGGGTCAATGCATCCTATTATGAGATACAACAAAAATAAATCATGTGTACCAATTACAAGAAACATAACTACATGCTAAGATTAAATAATAATAATACTACACACTTTTAAAAATAATTTATCTCTGACCATAATGAATACATGATTTGAAGGTTAGATTACATTGGTTAGGCGGTCCTGGTCCCAGAGTGATCCAATGATAAAAGCAACAAGCCTCCCCTGTTCAAACCAGCCCAAAGAAAGCTCAGGACAGAGGGTGAGGAAGTGTCGGACCTCATCCAGATGAAGAGGACATTCCCCAGACACCGATATAAAAGCTGAGAGATAAAACGAGAAAATAACTGTATAAAAAAATCTATATTGATTAGGCTATATATATATATATATATATATATATATACACACACACACACACATATCCTACTCAATATAGTAACCAAATTTAGGATATAGTATTTAATAATATCAAAACGCACTTTTATAAAATTTCATATTTAACTCTACAAACATATTTATGGTTATAGCCTATGAACAGTAGCCTACTTTTCGTTACTACAAAGGTTATAGTAATGAAAAGTTCCCCAGATGAATGAATAACACACTTTGATGGTTATAATAGGAGTGTTAGTTTTGTCTTACCCTCTCTCTCTATTTCGAACACACTGATGGCATCCTCAGTGTTGAGCGAGCGGAACTCGCTGGCGGGGAGCGTGTGCCTGCGCTGGCGGCCAGGGGAGATCGGAGCTCTCGTGTAAATGGGCTTCAGGAAAGGCAGTGCGCTCACTACTGACATTTCTGTTGCTTTTAAAAATCTCTTTTGCCTTTTAAATAAATAATATTCGAATGTCTTTTACAGGTGTTCGATTTCCAGGAGCTGTGTCAAAAGTGAATCATAGAGGCGTACCAAGAGCATTTATACCAATCCATCTGCTTAAGATCCATTAGTCACCATAAGCCTTAAACCAGCCCCCATTTCACCATTAATCACGTTTACTGAAACCGCGAGAGTGTAGCTATTTGATGGTTAGGCACTAGGCAGATATTGTTAAACTCGTTTGAGGTGGTTAGAAACATCTCCCCCACCTATTAAACGAAAGTGGCAAACTATATCTGACATCTAAAGTCTGGATTAAAGCAGTATACGTGTACCTGTACAAACAAATCACATTCACTTGGGCTGGTGGATCAGAAGCCTACATTTCCATGAAACAGCAAAGCTGGTAGATTAGAGTTATTTAATAAATACCGATAATGACTGTAGCTACAGAGTTATGGCAAGCAATAGTAGCCTACTATATGTGATTATTCTGATATGGCACATCGGGCCTATTACATAGCACGACTCATTTCGCCTGTGAGTGATAGCCTATATAGCTTACTACAGTAAAGTAATTAACCTTAAGTAACTTTTATACAAAATGGCCAATCAGTTATTGAAGCCATGTTTTCTCTGCAAACAAGAATAGTTCAAAGCCACTTTGTATGTTACATAAACGATAAAAGCGGTCTGACAGTGGAGCGACAGATTTCCCCTTTAAAATAACTAAATCCAGAATCATCAACGGTATAGGGCAAATATTGGCTATTTAGGCTTGTTTTTGATTTATTCTTCAAATATGTTATTGTGGTGAGCTATTAGCCTACTCAAGTCTATATGATGAATTAACATTAAATGCAAAGAACGTTTCAGGCTGATTCCTGAATAAAGTGCAATAAACTAACATTTTGAGTTCAACAGCAGCCTTTTGCTGCCAGACACTGACACCATGTGGATGATCTCTTAACTGATCAAGTTTGGGCGAAGTAGCAGATTAATTTTCATAGAAAAAGTAGCAGATTAATTTCCATCTTCAAAGTAGCTACATAAAACACAAATGTATCCAGTCTGTGCATATCCTCAATGGTTCCATCCAGAGCCATTGGAAAACAGATTTGCGACATTCTTTTGATTTTTAATATATTTTTCTTATAGGCCTATTTTATTTTTTTTTATTTTTTTGTGGGTGAAAGTGAGTAAAGCTGTTTGTTGTTGTTACAAATGTTTTAAAAGTTAAAACTGTGGCTGCTCTGCCTAGCACTCGTCAATGTGAAATTAACAAGATGGCCAATCAAATCAAAGAAGTGGGGTCTTGTCCAGAAGATGTGCAAAAGAGTGCGTTGAAAATATATCCAGTGATGCAAACTAGTCAATATTTTAGGATATTCCGTTTTGAATTGAACATAAGATACTGTATCATTCATGTAGGCTAATTCATAACTGATTGTGACGAGACAAGAATAAGAATTCACAAGTTCACACTTACAAATAAGTCAGATCAAATAAATGTGTATTTGGTGTGCGGTTCGAGGAGAGGGCTCCGGCTTGGTATTCGTCCCGAACCCAGAGTACTCCCCCCAAAAAGCTGCAAATAAAATGCGGGACAGACGCCAGATTCCAGAATGATGTTGATGACCCCCCAAAACTTGCAGAGTGCAAAGCTTAAAGGGTTAGTTCACCCAAAAATTAAAATTCTGTCAGTATTTACTCACCCTCATGTTGTTCCAAACCTCTATGTGTTTATTTGTTCTGCTGAACA
>JAOTRC010000013.1:15844564-15867851 GCA_027497675.1 Cyprinella lutrensis
CTCAGACATGCTCTAATACTCTTTAGATATGGATTTTACAAAATGTCAATGGGAGAAATGAATGGGAAATTTACTTCTGGTACCAGCGCTCTCTCCGGCTGTGGGCGGGACTGTGATGCTCTATAGGTCTGGAAAAGTAGAATCCTATAATCTGGATTGATAGAGTTCTTACCAGTATTTCCAGCATGCTGTTCTGAGCCTCCAGAGAGAGCTTCTCTTGACGTAACACTCGTTCCTTGCACCGCTCTACACCTTCTCCAACAGTTTCTTTAATACTACCGAAAGACTCAGAGACAGCACCTAATGTCTCCTTAAACACTTTGCAGTTTGTATTCAGCAGCTCACCTACACAGAGACATTTAAACAGGCATTCATTAGATCAGTTTCCTGGAAGGTCTCACTAGCTGGAAGAGAATTGAAACACCCAAAAACAGGGTTATTAAATGAAGAGTGCATCCATGTGATATATCTTACCCACAGAAGAGCGGTAATAATCAATCATCGCAGCGTGTTTGTGGCTCTGCTCCTGCAGCGAGGTCTGCATGCTGTTGTAACAGTTCTCCATGCGTTGGGCGAAGCTCTCCTGGACCTCCCCGTTATGATGCTCCACCTCCTTCTTTCTCTGCAGCTTAGCGTGGAGACCGCTAACGTCCTGCGTGCTGGCCTCAGCAGTGCTCAACAGCTGGATGAGAGAGACTCAGTTAGGTGTGTGCATGTATGCATTTATTATCAGTGCATCATCCAATGACACACACACACACGCCATCACAGACCTGGTCAGCGGTGCTGTATAGTTGACTCTCATTACTCTGGAGCTGTAAAGCAATGAACTCCTCCTGAGTCAGGCGGTGCCTGGTCTCTGTTAGGTCCTTTTGAGCCTCTTCCAGTTTCTGGTTCTTTTCCTGCAGGTCCTCGGTGCACTGGTCCAGTTTTTGCTTACTGTCTGTAAACAAGTCTACAACCTGCCGAGACAAAATTCGTCAGATACATCACTCACACTCAAAAGTGGAAGTTGGGTAGGTCTGGTATATAGAAAAGCAGAAGTAGAATGGATTTGAAAGACACTCACCTTCTTGAGCTCCTCCTCCATAGCAGCGATCCGATCATTGTACTCTGTAATCTGCTCTTCCTGAGACAACAGCTTACTGTTTATATTCCTGTAAAATTCCAGCAAGTAAAGGATTAATTATAGCCTGCGTCTTAATTATCTGCTTCAACCAATAATATAAAAATAAGTCTTAAATCCTGAAACATAAACATATTTAGTTATACATATACATACATAGTATATAGGTATGAAAGTTACTGGCCAAAGTGTAGTACTTGGTATAAGCCGCATTACCCAAGGACCAATGATCATAAACTAGCCTTTCAAAAGTCTGGTGCTGGTAAGAACTTAATTCTTCTAAAAAAAAAAAAAAGTCTAATGTTTACCAAGGCTACATTTACTTGATAAATACAGTAAAACTAATATAAATCATTTGGATATCTAGACTTTGTGCTCGAGAAATATCTCTTATTAACAACAGCTGTGCTGCAAATATTTTGTAGAAGCAGTGCAACATCACATGACCTTTGCGTAAACATACTCGCCACTTTCACCTAAAATTTACAAAATGTAGATGTACATCTGGGGAGCGATTTTTTTTTTCCTAGAATGCTAGGGGAAGACTCATAAATGCTATTAAACCCAGTGACAGGTAAGATTAGGGACAGGGTTGGGGTAGGTCATATTTATATATACAGTAATATAACGTTGAGTCAACGGCGTTCATAAATACGCTTAAAAGCAATTATGTGTGTTGATAGCATGCCAAAAATGTAAATATGAATTGGCCTTTCATGTCTGAGCAGTGATAACATTTCAGGATTCTTCGATAAAAATTTTTTTAATAAACAATTTTGTAATCACTTTGGCAATTTAATGTGTCCTTGCTCCGTATAAAATTAATTTCTTAATCTAACTGACTGCAAACTTTAGAAAGGTAGTAGCAAGTACGCAGAACTTACTCATAGTTATCGAGAGAGAGATACACTCCATGTTTGTCACGGGTGGCAGCCAGATCTCTTTTCAGTCGCTCAATCTCCTCTGTGTATTCCTGCAACATTTATTTTAGAAACAAATTTGTCAATACTGATGCGGATGGAAAAATTGCCAAGTCTTAAAATTTGCATCAGTAAAGAAACTTGCCTTTATCAGAGTTCTCTTGGTGAGTTTCTGGTTGACCTCTGGCTTATTCATGATACTCTTGGCCCTGTTAGCATAGTCCAGAGTGCTCAGAGTTTCCTAAAACATAAAAAACAACCTAGGTCAACATTCCATATAATGCAGAAAAACAAAGAAACAGTACAAAGCCAACCAGCACAAGACATACCTCCAGATTGATGGAGGCAGGAGACACAGTGGCTATAATGGAGGTTTTGGTGCGTCCACCCAGCGAGTCCTGCAGTATGCGGGTGAGTTTTGACTCCCTGTAAGGCACATGAGGCCCTCTCTCCACTAGAGCCTTGATTACACGACCCAGAGTCAGCAGAGATTGGTTTATGTTGCCGGCTTCACGGGCACGTTTATCAACAGCACCAGATCGCCCGATGTTCTCACTGCCCGCAAGATCCACCTGAACAGTGCGACAGACGAATTGTCAGATTAAAAATACTTCAACACTGGTGAACTCCCACTATTGAACCAGAGAAGTAGACTCACCAAATTCAGTTTTCCAATCTTAACCAGCTCCTCTCCGTCCAGCGTGATCTCTTTCATGTGAATAGTCACGGAGAACACGGAGTGCGATCGACTGGTGGAATAAAAGTCAAAGAGGGGCATTATAAACAATGAACAACCTAGCGCTGACGTACAGTTTTTCTTGCCTCTTAAATTGAGATGTAAGAATCTAGGTATTACCTAGAGTAAGCATTCATGAGGGTGGAGGCCGTCTTCCTCTTGGCCGCTCCTCTCTCCAGGATCTGATACACCTCATTCTTATTGTGGACAGTAACCTCCTCCAGACCTTTAATGGTCACACCCCTCTGACAGAAATACAGAATGTCAGATTTTAGTGAATATTTTCATGTTTTATATACATAGATATTATAGGGAGGTGTAATACGTTAAAAGCATACTTTATTTCTGGGATCATCAAATAGTTGTAGTCTCTCTGTGACATCAGGGGCAGGGCTGAGCAAGTCAAACAGTTCCTCATTATAGATTTCCAGCAGAGATACCTTCACTGAGAATTCTGTGCCGTTATTGGACAGTTTCTCAAAGATCTGATGAAGAGTTCTGGGAATAATTCCAGCCAGAGGGTCCTGTGAGAGAAAAGGTGAAAGTAAAGGAAGAGGGGAGAAAAAAACAAAACAAACCCGAGGAGATGCTCAAGGAAATAAGTATTGGTAATGATACGGTGGCCCAAAAGCAAAATCTCAATAACAAAGCTTTATTATTTAGTTAATGTGTTAAAAGAGCATAACAGATATCATCTACTTCTAAGTCATAAAGGTACAGTAGCAAAAATAAGAACCAGAACAGGACTAGAAATGGTTCCAATAAACTAAATTTAAATAGTTGCAAGAAACCTTTAACATTAGTGGCCTTTAGGAAAGAAATCTAACACTAAATGAACAATAAATGCCAAAATGTAACCTCTTCCCAAGTAAACTCCTCATTGGGCGATCTGTCACCCTCCATTGTGAAGGTCTTCCCTGTTCCAGTTTGTCCATATCTTTTAGCAAACAGAAATTAAATGATTAAAATACAAAATAGTGTGTTTTTTAATGCCATACCAGCTAAAAACATTTGATAAAAAAAAAAAAACACTTCAGACAAATTTAGAAACATAACAGGTAAAGCTGAACGATATATTTAAAGAGAGATACTCACGCAAATATAGTGCAATTGTAGCCCATAATAACTTCATCTAATATGGGGCAAACCACACTTCTATAAACGTCAATTTGTTTGGCAGAAGGACCAAAAACCTAAAGCAGACATTTAATGAGCATTACTGCACAGGAAAAGATTTGGACATTAGTAAGACTCAGGTTGTGAGTGGAAAACAAGCCAAAAACGAACCATGTCAAAAGTGTATGTTTTTCTTGAGGATTTGTCCGTGGCACCTCCAGTACGGACCGTCAACTCTTTTTTGTTCTGGTCACATTCAACAACAGTATGAGAGGAGGATTTACGCTCCACTGTGTTGAAGGGCCTGTGAATTGCACATCAGACATGAGAATGATATTGACTGAGACGTTAATAAACACACATTTTATTTAGATATTAAAATGTATAAACATAAATAAAGAACAAAACCAAACAAAGAAAAGATAGTTAAAATCATAGTTAAAATAAATATTATGCTTCTCAGCAAATTTCAGCAATTATGAAACATAACACAAATGACCAAACATAATTTTGTCCAACAAACACTGTAATGAGTAAATTAATTGATTTAAAAAAGTGACAGCTCTAAATTTGTAGAGAATTGTCTCAGAGAGAAGAGAAATAATTTACAAATAAATATCAGGATCACCAATCGGTTATCATAATTAGCATAATATTTAAATAATAAAAAACAAATGGGTTTAGGGGGGAGTTTTGTACCAGGAGTATCTATAAAAACTAACATACACAATCACTACCAGAAGAAAACACGTGAGTGTGGCATGCTTGAATAAATAGCCTTTATTTAACATATACACTCACCTGCATCGTACAACCACTTGAATATTTCTCCCTTTCTCATCTTTTTTGGTTGCTGGTATCTGTGATGATGCCATGTTAACGAGGAGTCTTCTGGGCTCCAGGTCAGAAAATGCCCTTTAAATGCGAGTTAACCTTTAAACCAAAGAGTCATTTAGTAAAAATAAGTCATATTAAAAGGTCGCATATATAGATATTCGCCACTTAAATACATAAATACAAAAATATATAGCCCACACACACAACACACACATCAGATCCATTATGTTGACATTGTCTAACGTTAGCCTAAATTACGCCTAAGCGAAATAAATTACACAAACAACAAGCTAATGTGACCAAAGTTAGAAAATTCACATACCGTTTAACTGATATATTCCAAAAGCAGATCACGTAAAATGGTAAAGCCGTTTAAAACCTTCCAATAACGCAGGATATCTGAAAACACTTTGCTGTCCGCTCTCTGACTACCAGTCTGAAGCTATGCAAGTTAGCTGACTTTGAAAATTGCGCATCTGCAGCTTTGAGCCAATCAGAGAAAAGGATTTTCTGACCATTCTTCTGATTGGTCTAATGGAGGCGAGCTGGGCGATGCATCTCGGGAAAGTGTAGCGTTTTCGAATGGTACCCATGGTACCGTACAGAGAGCCCGTCTAAACGGAGAGCCTTGGCACTTCCTATTAACCCCAATTCTCTAGTACTGGATAATGATGAACACTAAAGTAATAATCATTTTCACTGATACAGTTTATACACTGTTTGTTAACGTTAGCTGATACAGTGCAGAAGACAGGAACTATGGTGTTTTCCTCTTTTGTCAGTGTTTTACGGTATTTTTTATGATCTAAAAACCATGCCCACTTGTTCGGCTCTCTCTGTAAAAGTTACAATAAAACAGGCACTGTGTAAACAACAGTATACAAAGTATACAAAACATTCAACTTATTATTACCCTTGCCAAGGGGCATCACATACATTCAAACAAATTGTAAGTAATACAAATATTTCTAGTTTTCATAGCCCTTTTGTTCAATGAGCCTCAGTACAGAACCTCTCACTGTGATCCAGATTCAAATATACGTCACAAACGTTTGCCTTTCTGAAACGACTGTAGTTCCTAAAATGACCAGCAGATGGTAATAAGATACCATTATAACTTTGCTCTCAGATTGGCAGGCCTACCAGTTTGGTACCATTTTAAGTTGGACTACAGAGGAAACATCATGGAAATATATTTATGTAGCACATTACTAGCTTCTGTCTTACATGGTCCATCGTTGCTCTGCCATTTGTATTCATCAAATATATAAACATTTTATTATTCACAATCACAACTTATCTTTAGTTACATTAAGATAATTGATTCCTTTTAACTTTTGATTTCAAACTGAGGGCATCGTTTCACCCTGGCAAATGCTGTTTTGTTTTTGTCTCTCGCGTTCAGCAGAGTGTAAAAGATTTTAAGTAGTTCAATACTTTTGCTGTTCCCCAATTTAACATAAAAAACACCCTTCCACCTTCTATGGAAGCTTGTTTCCACCACACTGAATAAAAAAATAAAAAAAGTAATTGCATATTTTTATCTCACAATTCTGACTTTTTTCTCTCTCAGAAAGAATTGCATGATATAAAGTCACAATTTCTATAAAAGTATTTTTTTTCATCAGAAATACACTTTATAACTCTAAATTATAAATTATAAATAAAGTGTATCTCACAATTCCAAGAAAAGAAATCTGAAGCATCGTTTTGCGTATTGAGAATCACCCCATTTATTTTGAATGTATATTTGACATGAAAGTGAATGTTGCTCACTTACCCGGCTGGAGGGCGTTGTTAGGCACGACGTGTTTACAATTCGTTTACCTTCTTTAATTGCCAATATTTTAATGCTAAATTTACGAAAAAAATACGAATGGTAAATTTTGATTTCATGACAACTTGTTCAGTTTCTGTCAGAGAAAGGTGGAGACTTTTATTTTAAAAAAATTATTATGGCTTTGGAATAGTTTTGTTCATAGTGGCTGTGCTCACACTTCCCGGTTTTCCCGTAGTGGCCGACTTCACTCGCGTGTAGAAGCCTTGCCTTGACAACAGCAGCAGCAGGAGGGAATGGGGAGAGAGGGGCGCCGCAACGTTTAACAAGACATTCTTCAACACAACACGACCAATAAAACAATTCACCATCGGTGAGCACGCACCTCAATCTACAAACACATCGCGATCCGATAACTTAACTGTTGTGTTTTTCCTCTCGTGATCCTGAAATAATAAATAAAAACAACCGAAGCTAACACGAGCTCGCGTGCTAACCACTAACGTACCACCATTAAAAACAGACCTGTCTCACATTAGTTAAGAACTGTTTATGGTTTCAGTCCCTGCCTGTTTAAATGCAACACATGGTTTATTATAAGACGCTTTAAGTGAAGCAAATCAATGCATGTTGTGTTTTTTTTTTCTTGCATGACGGTGCTTTTTTAGCTACACGCGTCTGTTAGCTGTCTGATTCACATGGCAGACGTATTTATTATTAGGACATATTCGGTGATGTTCTTCACATGTTATCAAATATGAGCATAGTACAAGAATCACGTTTGGAGTTGGCAAACTGACAGATTCACGATTTGTGTGTGTGTGGTGGGGGGTGTTGGGGTTGGGGTGTGTTACTGGCTTCAAGGCCAAGGTCGCAATGAGGCCTAACTGATATGCATAAATAATCATATTTAGTTGTTTAGATGCATTTGTGATTATAAAGCGTATAGTGCGGTAAATATGTTGCTGGAGGGCTTTGGGTTTCATCTGCTTGGCTTCTGTTTGTGTTAGAAATGTGGGCGAACCTGCTTATGGGCCATCAAGGATGATTTAAAGTGTCTTGTCTTTTCTTTTCATTTTAGAATAAAGTAAATGTGGTGTTGCATTGAAATTATTAATGAAAACAACAAATCTGTCAGGTTGTTTGTGCTACCTTGGTAATACCATGCTATTCAGACATGCACTTTGGTAAAACCATAAGCATCTGATTTATGATGTCTCTTACAAATAAAAGTGCTGTGGTAGAATTATTAACATGATGTATGTTACATCTTTAAAATAAATAAATAAAACTTGAATGGCAGTACTATGGTACAGTCATGGTATCGGGTACTACTATTGTACTCTGATTTTAACTATGGTATATGGATATAATCCAAATGATGAACGCTCATTATAGGGTATGGGTAGATATTTTAAAATGCTTTGCTCAACATATACTGTGAAGTTCATTTTTTTTATGCAGTCTGGTGACATTTGGTGATTTGATATTAATGCTTCTGAGGTAAAATTGACTGCGAAGATTGATTGCGAAGCCAGGAATTCACAAAAGCTTCTGTTGTCATTTTTTATTGGAGAATTTAAATACAACTAACAATAGGTGTCATAAATTGGGCATCTTATTAATAAATAGGCCTAAATAAGCAACTTACTAAAGCGTACTATTCTGTTGGTTTAGCTAATGGAAAATGTGTTGAGTGCTGAGAAAAAGCATTATAGTAAATGTAATTAATAATTATAAAGCAATTGGACAGATCCATCAGGTCCATATAAAAGACTTCAAACTCAAAAGTAAGTGTGATACAAGTTGATATGTGCTTATTTCATGAATTGTTATATCTGGAAATCGTTTTTAATATTATAACTGATTTTAGTCTGAAGCTCAGGGTTACAATGAGCTCTAGAAATGCAGACACCACGGAAGAATAACACTGTAAAGTTGTGTACTTGACTAAGTTTATAGATTTGCTGCTGCGTCTCTTTAGAAAATGTCATGTGCAGCCGCTGAATCAACTAGTTGCATTCTTCAAAATAAAGTGACAGTAATGTAAGCAGAATGAATTATTGATGAGAATTTATGAGTGCATGAGACGGGGTTATGGAAACTTGCCCTTTATTTTCAGGGTCAGATCGGGTGACCCGCTGGATGGGTTGGCCTGAGGGGCCCTTTCATGTGACAAGTGTGAGTTAGGAGGCCTGAAATCAGGTGTTGGGCACGTTTACGTTGGAACTCCTGCCTGTGGAATTGCTTTGAAGCCAGTTTTTGTCTTGTATTATGAATATCTTCTTATTGGGAATGTAAATGATTAGAGTTGTAATGGAACTCATTGTTCTCCTAAATGCATTATTCAATGTATTGATTTTTTTTTTTTTCAGACTATGTTTGAACCAATTTTAAGGGCAGCTGGTTTCTCTACTGTTTTTTTTTTCTCCACAGCGCAAGTTCTATTTTCTTGGCCATGTGTTTCTGCTGTAGTGGGCACTTTTTTGAGAGGTTTTAGCTGTTTAATCTTGGATTGAAGCTTACTTGTAAACAGTCAGTCCTCACAGAATCCTAGCTGCCGCTATATCCAGAGTCATTCACATGGTAATGTAGGTCATGTTCTTTGTTCTGAAACTCGACTGGGTCTGCGCGGTATGCAGCCAGCCGTTTTGCCTTCAGTGCTAGAGGTTAACAGGAAGTCTAGACATCCATGCTGGTTTGTTCAAGTGGATGTAGGTCTGCTCGGTTGAAATAAGAGCACTTCACTTCATCTGTTTTGTTGTAAATAAACCTAATCAAATAGTCAATTATCTTCTCTCTTGATTATAGATAAAACAATACTAGCTTTACAAAAATTAACCCTTGTATTTCGATGTTGTAAAATCTGCTTTATTGGGCATTTTTTCCCCTTTGTGCTGCTTGAGAGCATGCTTTTATTATGCTTTTGGTTTTTATAAATATATATATTTTCCACATAGGCCTACTCTTTAATGTTTTCAACTAAAAGAAAACTTAAATATTGTAAGCTTGTTATGTATATTGCCTTATTCGATTTGTAAGCTTGTTCAGAAATTGTGACAAAAACTTAAAAAAAAATAAACACTTAAAAAATAACATATTTTTCATTAAACGTCATTTAAATAAGTGTATATTCGTTTTTTATGAGCCTGAATATTCGAAAAAAGCCCATTCTCATGCATCACTCTCCTTATCATCCACCAAGGGGTCCTTGGCCTAAAAAAGGTTGAATTGGTTGTCTGTATCATAAATTATATTTATTTGGTGCAAAAAAATTATATAAAGCTGTAGAATATGAAATACTTTAAAATATTGTATACACTTTTCCTCCTTGTTGCAACTTTGCCTATTCTTGCACAAACAATAATGTCTTTTTTTTGGTTATATTTATATTTCATATTATTTTATCTTATTTTATTAGTTGTGTTACTCGAAAAGACAGAGATTTTTTGAGTCCTGTTTAAAGGAAATCTCATCTATTTTTTAAAAAAACGGTTTTATGATACTAGTATTACTGTAGTAACTATGATGGTCTTGATCTGACGAATTAAGATAAAGTACCAGTAACAAGTTGTCCCAAGCCTTGATTTTCAACACTGGAAATCTGCTTGTGCATAGTCGAATCGGGCAGCCGTGACCCGGCCAGCTGTTTTGCGGCCAAGCGTTTAACATCGAATGTTTCGTTCACCGAAACAGATGTGTGTCAGCGTTTTCAAAATCTGAAGGTAAATAACCTATGTGGTTGCATTAGAGATTCATGAACCCGAACATGAAGTCTTAGAGCAGATTTTTAACCAAGAGCAAATGTGTTCACTCACTGAAAATGAAGCCTTGTGTTACTTGAGCTGAAATGACTTGTGGTGATTTGTTGCAGCTGTGTCGAACAGCGGTTGTCAGGAGGAAAGTGTGCGCTCGATCCTGAGTGGCAAAAATGTGTTGACAAGCCAGTTGTCATCCAAATTCAGCTGTCCTCTCCTCGCCAGAGATATGTCCATTATCACAAGCTATGTTTTCTCTCTTCTTTTTCACAGTATTGAAAGAATATTATCTCAGGGCCCCTCCCCCATCTGCAGCATTAAAGGTACTGTGATCATTCCTATAGTCACATCATGTTTTTAAAGCAACACTAAGTAAGATTTTTTTTTTATCTTAAAATGATGTTTCCAGTGGTTCAATAAGTCTTAACAGGGTAAAAGGCAATTCTGGATTCGCTTTTCGGTCCTATATCTGCCATAACCACGCTATGTTAGATTGCCAGGTGGGGTCCTGTTTCTGTAGTTCTAATGAGACATATGAAAAACTACAAATTTGACTTGCTTTACGTCAAGCGTTACAATAGTCATTTCTGATGTCGCAATACATCATACTTTCATGAAATCATGAAACGTACTCTACTTTGTCTGTGGACATTAAATGTCCAACAATTAATCAAACAAATTTTGAATGAATGTTAGTTTAGGCTTGTAATAACAAAATTGATTGTTGGTCGCTTTACATGTAAAACAATAGACATTATTGACCTGAATAAAATACAAAGTGAACCCAATTTTATGCCAGTGACCAAAAGTAAACTTTACCAATCAGCTTTGTCAATAAATAAGGCAATAAATGTAATGCGTTTAAATATTATTGATTTAATTTAGACTTCATATTGTGTGTAACATTGTTTTTTTTTTTATATTGTGTGCAAAATTTTAGCATTGTCATATTGGTTTGTTTCACATCACTGCATTGTAGTAATGTGCTTGCTTGATTCCATAAGTAAAGAAATTGAAAAATACTTTATAATGTCAGACCTGTTTGCTCAATATGTAAAACACATTTGTTTTTGCTTTAGAGTTGTGCAGGTTCTAAATGTTTGTCTGTTTTTCCAAGCAGGGTAACTTGAGGGGAACGAGAATGAGCTGATTTTAAGAGCTCTGATAATGATGCCCAGAATAAGTGCGGCCTGGTCACACAGCAGAGTGGGGAACGTACATGCTGTGAGTAAACACACTCATCTGTAATCAGTAACCCAGATGAATCCACCCTAACCAGCACTGAATAACATGTCGCTCAAAATGCCACAGAACGTAACAGCAGTGTGGCATAGTTGAATTCAGCACTATTGTTGGTGACCTTCTGATCTGATGTAACATGGTCTCTTGCAGTGAGCATTAGAAGTCCACGATGCAATGAGATAAACACTGGATGACTGGAGGTCCCTTGCTTAACAGTCTATAAGCATGGCTGGCCTACAGCTGGTGACCCCTGCCTCCTCACCCATGGGGCCCTTCTTCGGCCTCCCGTGGCAACAGGAAGCGATCCATGACAACATATACACACCAAGAAAATATCAGGCAAGCCTTTTGAAATGGTTCTTAGGTTGGGAGATTACTTGATTGTAGAGGTGGGCGATATATAGTTTTGACGTTAATAGCCAAATTGTTGTTTGGAAGATTGTGATATCGAATATTTCATAATTTGTACAAAATTTTTACGATTCTTTTAGGAATTAAATGTTCAAAAGAATAGCATTTTTTATGAAAAAATGTTACAAATTGTATATATTATAAATAACATTTGTCACTTTTGATCAATTAATGCATCGTCGCTGAATTAAAAAAAGTTAATGTTATTGTACATGGTACATTACATTTTGCTGAATAATTTCACCCAATTGCATTTTCAGGTTGAACTTCTTGAAGCAGCTCTTGAACACAATACTATAGTCTGCTTAAATACTGGCTCAGGGAAGACCTTTATCGCAGTGCTCCTAATCAAAGAACTCTCCCACCAAATCCGTGGAGAGGATGAAAAGAGAACAGTTTTCCTTGTGAATGCCGGTGAGTAACTGTTTGGTCTGCCATGTACCCCATTAAAGCATGATCAAAACATTCCTTGCTGATTAATCTAAATTCGGTGTCTTTCCCCGAATTAAAGCCTCATCTGTGGTTCAGCAAGCATCTACTGTAAGAACCCACTCGGATCTCCAGGTAGCCGACTACATGTCAGAGGAAATGACATCATGGCCTGAGGAGATGTGGAACAGGAAGATTATGGGGAATCAGGTGTGATTTAAACATGCTCGTTTGAATGTGCCGATGAATTCATTCGTATAACTGTCTCAACTTGATGAGGTGTCATTGTTCAATCTGTGATATTTTCCTATCCTCCTCATCCCTCTCTTTTCCATAATGTTTGATCTTTCAGGTGCTGGTGATGACATGCCACATCTTCCTGCATGTGTTAAAGAACGGAGTTCTGCCACTATCAAAGATCAACCTGCTGGTTTTTGACGAATGCCACCTTGCAATCACGGACCATCCTTATCAGGAAATAATGAAGGTGAAATTGCAGTCCGTTACGGCATTGAACGGAGGCTATGAAATCACATCTGTCAGTGTAAAGAGAGGGATGATAGAAGTCTCATCTAACTGTCACTCCATATAATGCTAAAAAGATGTCGATCCATTGGTATATTAATGGGCATGTATTTAGTCCTGAAGGTTGAACAAAGGCACCCTGAGACGATATTTTAATGCCAGTTGGCCAAATGACAAAACATCTTAAGTTCAAAGTTAAAGTCGACATGAAATGGAAGTTGTGGTCGTTTTCTCTTTCCTATTGTGACACATCCAAGTGAAAAAGCTTCTAGAATGAGAAAGAAATTTAGGGCGGGACTTGATTTTGTCCATCTGGAATCAATTGAATCGTTGTGGTTTGCTATTGCTGTGATCTCATGTGAGTGACAGTTTGTCACTCATGCCAGTAAACACGTCATCAGAGAGCATTGTCCTTTTGCCTTTAAAGATTGGCCGAATGCATTTTTAATTTGATCTAATGTGAGAAATCAGCCATGTTTTAGTCACAACACTTACTTTACAAAATGCTAACCGTCAACTTTTAAGTTGACTTCAGACTCAGAGTATTGCTGTAGAATACATTAGCTATAATTAGAGTTTTCCTGATATTAAAACATTTGCTGGGGATTTTCTTGATTAATCACAGTTGTCAACTGAATACTTTTGCTATAAAACTATAATCCAGGATAAACAGATATCATATTGTAAGTTGATAATATCCATCCCCTCATTATAATGCTTTTCTAAATGGTGTAAATCATCTTTGCAGATTTGTGAGGGTTCCCCAGGCTGTCCTCGCATTTTGGGTCTGACTGCTTCCATTTTAAATGGCAAATGTGACCCTTGTGATCTGGAGGAGAAGATTCAGAACCTGGAGAAGATTTTGCAGAGCAATGCAGAAACTGCCACCGATCTTGTGGTGCTGGATAGGTAGTGTTTCCTTGTAAACATTTTTGTCATATGATGCCATTTTAAAAGTTCATCATTTTGATTGTTGGGTGTAACAGAATTGGATAACCTTCTTTAATGTAAAAAAAAAAAGAATAAACATATTTTTTTCACATACTGTACATTATTAAGCACTTTGAGTGTTTAGAAAAGCGCTATATAAAATGTAATGAATTATTTTTGCAGCTCCTCTATTCCCAATCCCTCTGAAATGCACTGATTTCTACAAAGCCCCTCGTTCCGAAATGTTCAGTGTTCTGATTGGCCAGCAAATCGGTTTATGGGTTCGATATTTCATTTGCACATGTGGGTGGCGCTGAAACGCCCCTTTCATCTGATTGACCAATCAGCGTTTCAGCACCACCCACGTGTGCAAATGAAATATCGAAACCATAAACCGATTTGTAAACCACAAACAAAAAATGAAAAGTCGAGCCAAAAATCCTATTTTTCATTTTTTTTTTTAACTAAAAAACAACAAACTGGTTTTCATTTCTCGTCATTCCATTCCAAACAGGAAATCAAATGACCAAAAATGCACGGACCCTTTATAAATAAATCTTAACCCCCATTCCATATTTCTGTTTTCGGAAAGTAAAACAAAGCGGTTTCGCTTTCGCATCTAAACACACTGCATCTCCGAGACATGACGCATCATATATGACCCCTTTTGAGTGCCATCTTTTAGAAATATTGCTTGAAGTTTCATACCTGTCAATTTGCATCCAGGTATGCGTCCCAGCCTCGTGAGGTGGTGCTGGACTGTGGGCTGTACCAGGATCAGAGTGGGCTCTCTAAGAGGCTTTTGAGCGAGTTGGATGAAGCCCTTCATTTTCTTAATGACTGCAACTTATTCACTCATCGAGAAGATAGAGATCCCACCTTCATCTCCAAACAGGTGCTCCCCTTAGGATCTTATTTTGTCTCTTGCCACCATCGTTTAAACACATGATGGTTACAGTCTCTTCTAACCCTAGACCAAAATTAAGATGTTACCTACAAGTACAAGACTCTTGACAGAAACTGCCTGTAGTTGTATGATTTGTTTTGATCGTTTTATTTTTTATTTTTATCCCAAGGTGCTGAATGACTGTCGTGCCGTGTTGACTGTGCTGGGCCCTTGGTGCGCAGATAAAGCTGCGGGAATCATGGTCCGGGAGCTGCAGAAATATATCAAACATGAACAGGAAGACCTGAACCGCAAGTTCCTGTTGTTCACGGACACCATTCTGAGAAAAATCCACGCCTTATGTGAGGAGCATTTCTCTCCAGGTTCCCTAGACATGAAGTTTGTCACTCCCAAAGTCATCAGACTTCTGGAGATTCTCCACGAGTACAAACCTTTTGAACGGCAGCAGTTTGAGAGCGTGGAGTGGTACAACAATCGCAATCAGGACAATTACGTTTCTTGGAGCGATTCTGAGGATGAAGACGAGGATGAAGAGGCGGAGGCAAAGGAGAAGCCCGAAGCAAATTTTCCCTCGCCTTTCACCAACATCCTCTGTGGAATCATCTTTGTGGAAAGGCGTTATACAGCGGTTGTTTTAAACAGGTTTGTTTGCAATGCTCCACTGTCTTTCTCAGAAAATACTATGCAAATAATAAGTGCTCTAAAACTGCAAGTGAATTTAGGCATCATAACATTATAATCGATAGTATAAAAGTAGTATATTACTATTTTAAATAGTAACTGAGCTCTAGATGACGGCAAAGGTAATCTTATATAAAAAGGCAGCAATATATATAATTTTCTTTTACATTTACAGATAAACTGTCTAATATTTACCATAACCGTTGTGATTAATATATCATGAAATCCTAGTGTGTACAGTGTCTGTATTTAGATTCAGACT
Source organism: Cyprinella lutrensis (assembly GCA_027497675.1). Classification (NCBI taxonomy): domain Eukaryota; kingdom Metazoa; phylum Chordata; class Actinopteri; order Cypriniformes; family Leuciscidae; genus Cyprinella; species Cyprinella lutrensis. The sequence goes on from JAOTRC010000013.1 coordinate 15,860,222, forward strand.
TTTATATTATTGATTTTACAAATACACAAGTTTAGATGAGTTGATCACTTTTCACTTTTATGGGTTAGATCTTTAGTCTAATAATATTTCTTGTTATTTGACACTTAGGAAATCACCAAATATTATAAAATTAAAGAAATATTTCAATCAAAGGTTAGGGGTCAGTTAGATTTTCTAATGTTTTTGATAGAAGTGTCTAATGCTCAACAAGGTAGTTTTTATTTGATAAAAAATAAAAACAATCATATATATTTTTTATTACAATTCAAATTAACTGCTTTCTATTTTAATATATTTTCAAATGTAATTTATTTATGTACAACTAAACAATGTTGGAAATGTATTTTCAGTAGTCGTCAAATAGTTAGTAGTTCTTTAGATTGCTGGTTTTTGTTCATGGTATTAAGCTGCAACAATCTTTTGCAAAAAGGAATACATATGTTTATCTAAATGGTTGACTTTTTTTACCATATTGGAATCGATAACCATATCGCTAATATTCAAACTATACTCAACCCTAATTATAAATGTCTTTACTGTCATTTGATTTATTTAATGTGTCCTTGTTGAACAGTATTAATTTATTTAAAAAAAAAAACATTTTGCTAACTTGAAACTTTAGAATTGTAGTGTATTTAGTTGGCATTTAGCAAATTTGAATTATCCAATGCAACTCTAATGCACTTTGTATTATTTGTGTGTATCAGACTTATTAAGGAAGCAGGGAAGCAGGACCCAGAGCTGGCTTACATTAGTAGCAACTTCATCACAGGTCACAGCATCGGCAAGAACCAGCCTCGCAACAAACAAATGGAGGTGGAGTTCAGAAAACAAGAGGAGGTGAGTGAATTCGGCAGTCCACTTCCTTAGCTTATGCTGATCATAATTGTTAATGTTGATTCACACTACTGTACAGGTCCTGAGGAAGTTCAGAGCCCATGAAACCAACTTGCTCATTGCAACTAGCATTGTGGAAGAAGGTGTTGATATTCCAAAGTGCAATTTGGTGGTTCGGTTTGACCTGCCGACAGAGTACCGGTCGTACGTGCAATCCAAAGGTCGTGCCCGTGCTCCAGTCTCCAATTACATCATGTTAGCTGACAACGAACGGACAAAAACGTTTGAAGAAGACCTCAAGACCTACAAGGCCATAGAAAAGGTCAGCAGCTTTAATGAGAACTATTTCTACTGGAGAGACTGTGTGCTTTAAAACATGTAATGTTAAGAGTTGTACATCTTTCAGATCCTCCGAAATAAGTGCTCGAAGTCAGCCGAATGCAATGATTTTGAACTGGAGCCGGTGACCGATGATGACAACGTTCTCCCACCTTACGTCCTGCGCTCAGAGGACGGGGGCCCTCGCGTCACTATTAACACAGCCATTGGGCACATCAACAGGTCAGTACCCTTTCCTGAATTGTAAGATTTCTGTATTTTGTTGCATTCGTTCTTCAATGTATTTGTGTTTTGTGCAGATATTGTGCTCGTTTGCCCAGTGATCCATTCACTCATCTTGCTCCGAAGTGTAAAACTGTGGAGTTGAAGACTGGAGGTTATCGATCCACACTCTTTCTACCCATCAACTCGCCACTCAGAGTTCCTGTCACTGTGAGTACTGGCCACAATATCTTGATCACATTTTTCTAAAACAATTTACATTTTTTCAGCTTTGCTAGGAGTTAAAAGTAGGGCTGTGTGATTCATCGAAAATCCATTCAGGAAAGCATGATTTTGAATGTCGCATGCCTAAATTTGGCATCAGAACAGAAGTTTTGATTGTTTACCATTGCGACATTAAAGAAAGCACAGAAACGGAGAAGATGATTTCAGGGCAGGATAAGGACTTGGCCAAAACAAACATCTGTGGTTTTAGAATATTTTGGATACAGGAGAGATGATGCGTCATAAATGTATCATTTAGGGGCCATTCACACAGAATTTGCAACGCTAAAAAACACTCAGATTTAGTGTTATTGAGATGATTTGTGTGTTGTTGACAGGTTTTCATGGTTTGCCTCAGATCATTTGCGTTTGAATAGTGCGTATCAATAGTGCGCTCATCATTTCAGTTGCCGAACATTCGGTGCATCCCTAATAAATTCATACAAAAAGCCATGTATTTTTAGGTGAACTATGCAATTTAAATAGAAAAATGTTCAGAAAGGTGTATGATTGTCCTAAAAATCCGTGATTGAAAGTAAAAAGAATACTTCTAAACATGTTCTTCTTCCCATTAGGGGCCAACAATGAATTGTGCAAGACTTGCAGAGAAAGCTGTCGCTCTTCTCTGTTGTGAAAAACTGCACAAAATTGGTGAGCATGAAAAAGTGTAAATATACAATATTTGATGCATTCTGAGAGCCGCTGATTGATACGCAGTACTCGTGTCTAGGTGAACTGGATGATCATTTGATGCCGGTGGGAAAGGAAACTGTAAAATATGAGGAGGAGCTTGACTTGCATGATGAGGAAGAGACAAACGTGCCAGGAAGGCCAGGCTCCACCAAACGAAGACAGTGTTACCCAAAAGCCGTGAGTGTGTCCCTTTTTAACAGCATGTAGGGTCAGGTGATGTAAAAAATGAAGATTAAAAGACCGTCAGGATTCATGCTTTTGTTGGTACCACCATAATAGTGATATACCATACATTTACATAAACTCCTATTTAAAGGATTGGGGTAGGATTTTTTTTTTTTTTTTGAACAAATTGTTTTTGAAAGAAGTCTCTAATGCCAACCAAGGCATTTATTTGATCAAAAATACTGTAATATTTTTAAATTTTAGTACAATTTAAAATAACCGTTTTCTATTTTTTCTATTCCCTGCTAAAATAAAAGGATTATTTTCTTTCAACAATGTGTAGACTATATAACCTAGAAACTATAACCATGTTTGGTGTGTAATGTTTTGTAGATACCGGAGTGTCTGCGGGGGTGTTACCCTGTGCCAGAGCAGCCTTGTTACCTTTACGTCATAGGGATGGTCCTCACCACCCCTCTTCCTGATGAGCTTAACTTCCGGCGGAGGAAGCTGTATCCGCCAGAGGACACTACCCGATGTTTTGGCATTCTAACCGCCAAACCAATACCTCGGGTAATCACCTTAAATTTATTTGATCTTTCTGAATCTGGAAATCGTTGGAGAAGAACTTGTGAAAACAGTCAAATGTGTTATTTGTTTGATATCCAATTGTGTGTCATCAGATCCCTCACTTCCCTGTGTACACACGTTCTGGTGAGGTGACCATCTCGATTGAGCTGCAGAAGTCGGGCTTCACTCTGAGTGCAGCGCAGCTGGAGCTGATCACGCGTCTCCACCAGTACATCTTCTCCCACATCCTCCGCCTGGAAAAGCCAGCACTAGAGTTTAAGCCTGTCGAGGCAGATTCTGCCTACTGCGTTCTACCCCTCAACATTGGTGAGTGCTGCAGATGTCCTCTTTAAGATTACAGTTAGTCTTCCTCTAATTGTCAATATATAATATAGTCTTATCTAGTACTGTAAAGCATTTTTTTGGTTATTATCATTCCAACATTCTCCATTCCAAATTGCACAGACCCGGCTGATCATGGGATTCTTTATCATCTACCTATTTGTTACCGCTAGTGGTTGACTGATATATTGCCATGGCTAATTTTTGCATTTTTAAATTATCAATTTTAACAAATTTTTCTGTTTGGCCGGCAAGTGGCGGAAGTAGGATTTTTGTTTAAATAGCTCTGGGACTTTTATTTTGACATCACTACGAGTCTCGGCTCCCTAGCAGTTGACAAAACTGAACAGTTCACTTATAAATTAGAGAACTGTGAAATAAAAAAGTCAGTGCTAAATGAAAATGTATTATAGTGTTATAACCTTTTTGTTATTAGTAATAAGGTAAATGCTGTAACTTTCTGATTTACCATTGGCATTTTGTAAATACACATTAAATTTTACAAAATTTGCAAACATTTACAAATATTTGACATTTATAAATATGAATGTACTCTGTGAGTGATTATCCACATTTCTAATTAGGATGTTTTTAGGAAAGTTTTTCTGTTAATAGACACAAACGAGTTGAAAAAAAATCCTTAATTTAGAACTATTCTGAACAATATCTATTTAACTGTCAAATTCATTATGTGGTGAATGTAAATTTAATGTTACCTAGTCTATATTTGAGAAAATATGATTCCAAGTGAAGACATACCAGATTACTTCCTTTTATTCATGTTTTTAACTGAAAATATTACAGAATTAACAATTTGCTATCTAAAGTATAAATCTGTTTATAATTTACTGTTATGTTTATGCTAGTTTTTTTTATCAAGTTTAAATAATCTTTTTCATATCGTTTCATTTTCAAATTATTCATATTTCTAAAAATAATTAATATTTCTAATGTCATTCCCGCTTATATTTAATATTAACTACATCTTTAATTAAATAGTGTGATATCAGCCATTGGCCACCTCCTGCTCTCTAAGATATTGTGCTCTGTTCAGTTGAGGATTCCAATACCTTGGACTTGGATTTCAAGTTCATGGAGGATATTGAAAAGTCTGAAGCACGCATTGGCATTCCAAATACTCAGTACACCAAGCAAAACCCATTCATTTTCAGATTGGAGGACTACCAGGATGCTGTCATCATTCCGAGGTACAAAAGTTACTTGTGATCTCTGAGTCTTATTACCCTTGTAATTAAGCTCTCATTGATGACTTATACGGTGTTTCTGTTTTCACTGTACTTGAACTCTACTCTTCTGTCTCATTCGTCCCTCTCAGGTATCGTAATTTTGACCAGCCGCATCGGTTCTATGTGGCTGACGTTTACACAGACCTCACCCCGCTCAGTAAATTCCCCTCTCCAGAGTATGAGACTTTCGCTGAGTACTACAAAACCAAGTACAACCTGGACCTGTCTAATGTTAACCAGCCTCTACTGGATGTGGACCACACATCTTCAAGGTAGGAAGTAAAAAAAAGACAAATTCTGGTATGTGCTTTTTTATTCTCCCCAAGAAATTCATTATATATCCATGGTGGTCTTTTCCTGTAGATTGAATCTTTTAACTCCTCGGCACCTTAATCAAAAGGGGAAAGCCCTTCCTCTCAGCAGTGCGGAGAAGAGAAAGGCCAAGTGGGAAAGCCTACAAAACAAACAGGTATTAACTGACAAAGAATTTGTGGTGATAATTATAAGCCATCATACTTGAATTAAGTCTAATCATACTGTGTGTCCAAGTATTTCCTTCCACTGAGAGCGGTAACGGTCATACAGAGGTTTGACTAGCATCAGATAACAGTCTTTGCTTGTATTTCTATTCCATCTGCTTAGATTTTAGTTCCGGAGCTCTGTGCCATTCACCCCATCCCAGCCTCTTTGTGGAGGAAAGCTGTCTGTCTTCCCAGCATTCTCTACAGACTTCACTGCCTTCTGACGGCCGAAGAACTGCGGTCTCAGACAGCCATTGACGCTGGCGTCGGGGCTAAGACCCTGCCTCCTGATTTCAGGTCATTTGAAAATCCACAAATCAGACGCAATACACACTTTTGTTCTTTTACAAAACCTAGCGAGCTCCCTTAAAAGGTGGCATTTCAGGCCGTTATTGGCACACTCATGACAAGAAAGGCTGTTCTGAAATGTAGGCAACATTTTGCTGCCTCTTCTACTTTGATTTAAAGGGATACTCCACTTTTTTTGGAAATAGGCTCATTTTACCACTGCCCCAGAGTTAAACGGTTGAGTTTTAGCGTTTTTGAATCCATTCAGCCGATTTTCTGATATTTAGAAGAATATCAGTAACTAGACAGTTTCTGGTCTCATTGACTTCCATAGTAAGAAAAAAATATACTATGGAAGTCAATGAGACCAGAAACTGTCAAGTTACTGATATTCTTCTAAATATCAGAAAATCGGCTGAATGGATTCAAAAACGGTAAAACTCGACTGTTGAACTCTGGGGGAGTTCAAATGAGCCAATTTCCAAAAAAAGTGGAGTATCCCTTTAAAGCAGAAAGAATTAATCAGCACCATGTTGCAAACCGCTTTACTGTTATGTGCACAAGTCAACAATGCAAATGGTGAACATGAGTACAAAACCAATCTTTTAACATATTATTAGATGGTATATATTAATATATGAAGATCAAATTAAATTAATACTGCTTGTTTTCCACCTCTTAAACAACATTTTCTTATTTTCTGACATAGCCAAGGCTGTGCAGACAGGGAAAACATGTATAATCACCAATAGTAGCATTGCCTCAAATGTTCAACTTTCCAAATCCCACTGGATAAATCTATTATTTAGTGGGTGTCATAATTATCTTAACATTATTATCACATTGTAAATATGCACCAATTATTAATTATTAAAACTGTTCATTTATTTATTCAATTTTTTTTATTGATATGGTGTTGGATGTGACGCACCACATTGAGCTACATACAGTACAAATGTTTTATGTTGAATAAAGCAAGAGGAAGTCTTAACATAAGTTTATAAGCCAGATCTTTAGATCCATGCAAATGAGTGACTGTTGGAAGACCATAAGAGATTACAGAATAACTCAAGACCAAACGTCTATAGGCCTTTGCAATGTGTCTTCTGAGAGAGTGTGCTTGGGGACTAGAGTATGTTTATTAATGGACAGAGATTGAGTGTGTGCATTTGAGGAGAGAAGACATCGATAAAACTAACAGATGGGTGCATGAATGCATCTGGATTTCCTCCAGCAGAGCTCCAGCAGGAATGATTATAGAGTGCAGACAGGTTACATCCATCACAGATCAAGTGTTAGTGTTTATATCTGTGTGTGTTACACAGAAAGAAAGGCTTCGTGCCAATATGGCACTGTTGTTTCTGTAGTAAGACAGTGGGAGTTTTGTGTGAGTAAACCCAGCTGAGTCTTTACCATATATTAAACGACTAAATATGTTAAAGTGCCCCTATTATGGTTTTTAGAATATTACCGTTCACACAGTGTGTAAAATAGCTGCCTGTGAATGTAAACGGTCTGCAAAGTTGTAAAGTCGAACGTGCGCAATAAATAAAGTTATGACTCCCAACTGACTTCCAAACTCAAATTACACACTTCTATGTAATATGTACCTATTTGCAAAAATATAAGCTTGATGATAATTCAGACATCATTTAGTCACCCTCATGTCATACCAATGCTTTCTGTGGAACACAAAAGGAAAAACTTTGAAGAATGTTCTCCCAGCTCTTTCCCCATGCCAGTCTGTAAATCTATTGTACTGAAGAGTTACATGAAGATTATTCAAGAAGTTCTGCTTTTGACTTAACATATAATATGCATGTCACCGTTTTCACAGATTCTCATTTTTGAAGTTTACACGGAAATAACGTTTTTTCAAAAAAATTCAAAACTCGCACCTTGGAACTACCAAACACTGTTGTCGTGCAAATGAACGGCCTTAGCACAAAGTGTTCTGTTTACGGTTAAAACGGTGTCGTGTTAGCCCCTAAGTTAATAATGAATGATCTTTGCAATGGAAGTGAATCAATCAAAAACTAACTTTACCTGGACAATAAATTTATTATAGAGCTGATGTAATGCCAAAACAATCTCCGTTACTTTAATTTTCTATTATCACTGCAAAGCTCCTTTGAAACAATT
>JAOTRC010000013.1:15914175-15942608 GCA_027497675.1 Cyprinella lutrensis
AAAGGTCCTTCCTCAAGTGAAGGAGTTTAATCTTGGGGTTTTGTTCACAAGTGAGGGAAGGATGGAACGGGAGATTGACAGATGGATCAATGCAGCTTCTGCAGTAATGCGGTCGATGTACCGGTCTGTTGTGGTGAAGAAGGAGCTGAGCCGCAAGGTGAAGCTCTCGATTTACCGGTCAATCTACGTTCGTACTCTCACCTATTGTCATGAGCTTTGGGTCATGACCAAAAGGACAAGATCCCGGATACAGGCGGCCGAAATGAGCTTCCTCCGTAAGGTGGCTGGGTTGAGAAGCTCGGCCACACGGAAGGAGCTCAGTGTAGAGCCGCTTCCCCCCACATCGAGAGGGGTCAGCTGAGGTGGCTCGGGCCTGGGTAGGTGTTCTGGGAACATCCCACTGGGAGGAGACCCCGGGGAAGACCCAGGACACGCTGGAGGGACTATGTCTCCATGGAAAGCCTCGGTGTCCCCCCAGAAGAGCTGGAGGAAGTGTGTAGGGAGAGGGAAGTCTGGGCATCTCTGCTTAGACTGCTGCCCCCGCGACCCGGCCCCGGATAAGCGAAAAAAGATGGATGGATGGATGGGTCTCATGTGGTTCTTCTTCCTCTCTGTATTATGGGTTTGCTATGTGGGGAGAAATGGAGATGGAGTCTTAATATATTATATATTAAGACCCTTGATCGTCACCTGACTATGGCTTTGTAAACTTTATCCATGATGTGGTTTATAATGGACTGTGATACAGAAACTTGGCTTACTCTGGCTATTCGTTGCTGTCTCAGATGAGAGCTTAGCCCTTGGTACTCAGACTTTTTGCGGCACACTTCTCCTACAAGCAGTCGTCATCACTTTCTTCCTGACTGGACTTACTTTAACATTATTTTTTCAATATACAAATTAAATATAGGTTTGATCTGTATTTTGTATTTTATTTTAACATTAATGACAGGAATATTAGGCTGCTGTCACTTTAAGACCGAATGCACAGGCCTAATATAATGAGACACATCCGGTTTCTTTTTTAGGACATAACCGAGAGAATACTTGCCAAGATAGTTATTTTGACATAATTTTGTCTGTTCGTTTAAGCTCAAGTAAACGCAAAAGAAGAATCAATTTGAAACACGCCTCTCTATCTCCTTACATATTCTTATTAATGATAAATTAATTTAAGTGTGTAATTGATTATATACACACAAATTTAGGTCTGCAGGTAATTTCTATGTCGAATTAAATTGACTATTTTCTCTGCAAAGGCAAACTATTGTCGAAGTCCAAGACCAAGTTCACCCCTTTGTAATTGAGGACAGCATCTGCATGGTGGGCCTTCAGTGGTCCAGGACTTGAAGAATGTCTGATTGCTACACTAAAACCAAGAAATTTGCCTCAGCAAGTGTCGTGACAGCCAAATGAAAAGGGGAATGTTACTACAGAGAGCACGTTATAAACCGGCCCATATTGTAAGTGATCTTAATCCCCCAATCTAACCGCTTGTATTCCCTTTTTTCCCTTGAAATGATTCCAGTCGCTCTTTGGCAGGGGAGACCCGCAACCCAAGTGTGGTGTGAAGAAGATTTCCAGATCTGTGCAACTGGAATAAAAGGAGGGGTCGGGGAGACCACCCGTAAGGATCAGATAAGAGCATGGTAAGCCTGGCCCGAATCAGTTTGGCATTGGAAATTACAGTGATGTTTGCATGGGGAGGAAAACATTCCCCTCCGCTCTCCGCATAACCACACTATTCTCAGTAATAGATTTCAGGAGGCTTTTTTGCCCGCGTCGGTGGTTGTTTATTATTGTTCCAAATGATAGAGTGCAGAGCTGGGGGATGAGGAGGGGGCGAAGGGTGCACTGAAAACAATCATCGTCAAACTCGAGTATGCTGACTGTCACTCTAGAGAAAGGCTTTTGGAACGGCCGGCGAGAAGGAAAGATTTATGGTGTCTTAAAAGACACGCTTTAAAAAGCAATGGTCTCGGTTTATGGATTGAAAACACTTTTGTAAAACAGGCTGTGCTTGTACGGGCCACGGTCTGCATATGCAAGTGTGACTGCAGGTGACTCGCTGTTGACTCACCTATGCAAGCACTTAAACCGATGCTGACAGAGTGAGTACGTCTGCATGCTAACAACTGAGCTCTGCATTTGTAATCCTGCAGAATGCAGAGGAAAAAAACTAATAAAAGAGTCCGAATTAGCTTAACAGTTTAACATGTTTGTCTTCCCAATCGCTCTATTGTAAGGATGACTAGAAAAGCTGCGGATTAGTGGGGTCAGATGGGTTTCATTCAGGACAGTGGCCTATTGTGCAAACCAACGTTTCTGAAAGGACAGTGAGTCTGGAGATCACCATAAAAGTATTGTTCTTTCCAACCACCCACCCACTGCAAGAGATTTGTGATTGTGCTTCTGGTGTGTTTTAGTTTTACTTGTTTAAGTGCTGTCTACTTGATGTTGGTGAACGAAATATCTCTGATAAAACTTTGCATATAAAAAAGATATAATGGGGAAAATGAATAGCAGGTATAGCCTGAGGTTATCCATGGAAAAGTGAAATAACTGATTATTTCGTATCATGACAGTAACTAATACTAAATTTAATAACTGCAAGTCATTTCTTCTCTGAAGGATGGCGTGCAATCGGAGAGGCTGACTTCAGTAACAACTGAATTTTTTTTAACTAGCATCATTCATTGCCTTGAAAGTACACGAGGTCTCTTTAGCTAGATGGAGAAACACTATCCAAATTCTCCATCCACAAACAGGCCGAGTGGTTGCATTTCACTGTTGATTTAATAGAAATAAAACAGGATGGATTTGGGGATATTACATTAATCTTTCTTGCCTTTCACTTGAGAGGAAATTAAACCAAATGGAGTTCAAATCTCAACTCCAGCATTGTGCTCAAGGCTGCCAATGTCCATTCTCCCTTCGGCAAGGTACGTCTCAATTCGCTACACAAATTCCTTCCTGATCCCCATTTCACTGCACTGGGTGAGGTTTCTGAACCCAGCATATGTGCAGGTGCAAAACTGTAAAACTGTGTTAGCAGTAATACACTGATACGAATAGCTTAAAAAATAGCCTGGTAATTAGGTTTGCTAAATATTCCAAATGACTGTTTCTAAAATGTATTCATCGTGTGAAAACGTTTGTTACTTTTAGCGCTTACCTTAATCAGAAGGTAAATTGAAATGTAAAATTTAGTGCTGAGAAACAATTAATCACATCCAAAATTTGTTTGTTTACATAATATATGTGTGTACTTTGTATAATTATTTTGTTTATATAAATACACACACAACCATGTATATATTAAAGAAAAATTGGGTTTTCTATATGAAATATTTATATTTATAATATAAGATAAATTATGTATAAATATATACAGTATATATACATGCAAATATTTCATAAATATACGATGTGTGTATTTATATATACAAAATAATTACTATACTGTAGCCTACACAAACTTTTATTTGGGGGGCAATTAATCTCTATTTATGGTTGCCCATAAATGTTTTTTTTTTTTTTTTTTTTTTTTTGATAATTCCCATAAAATGGGTTTTATAATAGCCTGCAACAATTACTGATTGGTCAATAACGTTTTTAAGGCGGGGCTTCTCGAAGGGTCGATTCAGGTAAACAAACACAAAGCACTGATAAATATTCCATATTCTGTGAATAAAGATTAAATACAAATACTTTTTTCTTAATAGTTGATGACATTTCATATGTTTGTAGATTAAATATTTATATAACCAAAAACTAGGCAATTGTCAGATTCAACTATTAAACTGTTTGTAATGATCTGTAAAGGAAAGCTAAATGCTCAGACCGCATCGGCTCAAATAGTGCTTTAAGCATTGCTGTCTACCACAAAGAACACAAATACATATTGTTCTGATTGAATCAGCTCACGATAAAATCAAAATCATCGCAGTGCCAATAACAACATTCTGAAGCAACCCATAATGTAATATGATGCATCGGGGTTGCTTAAAGGTCCCCGACATTATGGCCTGTGTTTTTAACCCGAACTGTGCAAACTGACTGGCTTAAATCTCCATGTCAGTGACTGGGCGAATCCTACGACCTTTTGAACAAACGGACAGAGCAACAAAACTTTTTTATTTGTTGTTACTGAGGCATTGCAACTTACCCTGAAGCGGCACAGAGAATAAACATTCAATTCATTGAATGAAAATGTGGGAAATGACCGCAGCAAGGAAGGAGGAAATAAATTTAACAACGCTCCTCCGGGGCAAAACGCTGACAGTTTGAGGGTCGGAGGGCCGCATTAATATGTATTTCCAATGATTATTGAATTATGTTTATGATATGTTTCCTGAGTCAACATAGCATTAGTGAAGCTTTATTGGTAAATCCGTTCGCTGCGCGCTCCAGTTACGGCTAATGAGGGTAATTATTGCATAGCTTAAATGTAATACTGTATTTGATTCTCAGGCTCCTGAATAACCCCGCGCGCTGGCACGGTGCGTCTCGCGCGCTAACAAAAGGCGCGTTGAGCCCCGGTGAGCGCGCGCTTTGCGCCCCCCGGGTCCAGAGGCCAACACACTGATGCCTCAATAGGGTTAATACCCCACCGCATAAAGACGGGATTAGGGCCTAGCTTACACAACGAGGAGGAAGAAAATTGAATGTTTGGGAGAAAATATGCGGCTAATTCCATTCTGTCATCGGTGGATATTAAAGATTATTAGCTGGCACGTTCACTTATTTGTAAATCACAATGGCAGCACTGTGTAATTTGAAAAGCCAAGTGAAACAGAGCCACTCTTGTGCAATGCAGTGTTAGAGTAATTCACTATAGCCTCACAAATGGTTATCGTTATCTTAACATTTTACAAGGCCGTTGAGATATAGATTTACAATAAGATATTTCTGAAAGAAAGAAAAATGTCTTTTTTGTGACAATATTAAAATCAAAGGCTAATGACGAATGGAAAGAGTATTTGGAGAATGGATAGAGCATTTGGATATGTAAACTTGATTTACAAAAAATTTATTCAAATTTAAGTGGGACAAAAGGGACTGATAAACAAATCTCTGGTATAGTATCAGGCCAGGGTCTTTGGCACCTGTGGTGGATTAATGGAGACCACCACCAGTAGCAGGCTGAGGTAAAGCTCAGAGATTGAGTTTCTACTTTAAGTTGCCGTCGTCGGTCCAGGTGCTCTCCCGTAATACCTCCCAGATCCAGACAATATGTTTCTGTTTTACTGCCTTTCTTCTATTCCCGCATCATCCGGAAGTAAAAAACGCCATGATTAGTTTTTGCTTTTCTTTAAAAAGCCAATTATGCAATTGATTTGCATTGACTATGTATATGTAATTTGTACTTGGAATATTTCTAAATGAGCTGACAATCATCTCAGTTTGTTAATGTAGCATGATGCTGTGGTTAAAATGATACATTCCCAGAAGATAAAGATAGGCATCTGTGGTTGCAGTGTTCTTTGCACACCTGTGCCCTCTAATGGTAAGCATGTCACAGGCGCCTCATTGTTGCTGTCCATGGTATTGTCCAGCCTTTTAGTCATGTTAATGTCAACAACACTTATTAGGAATTATAAAAACAAATGTCATACTTTATATAAAGAACAAACTCAAACTGCGAGTACCAACCTGTAGCGCAAACGTAAATACCACTTAGAGGCCTTAACGTGTCTTTGAGTCAAGAAAAGAAGGAAAAATTAAAAGAAATTGAAGTGTCACAGGACATTAAGAAGCCTGAGTTAACGCACTAATATTCTGCATTCAATTCATTTGTGACATTCGCCGTTCTGACGTTTTGATGGACTGATTCTAGGTTCCATTATGATTCTGTCACGTCCTTCAGCACCCATTTGAAATTCTTGTGATTCCTGCATGGGCAAATTAGCGCTTTACAAAGGCCCTCTGACAGGAGAGAGAGTGCAGAGAGGGATGTTTGATTCTAAGATGTGTAAATGTGTCCCTGATTCTCATCTTAACGCTCGGTTAGATAACAAGCCACTGCAAATGCTCCTGTCTCAGAGCCGTACAGCCAGAGGACCAGCTGCTTTTAATCAGTAATTACTGAGACTGGCTGATAGTTTCACACTAGAAATAATGATTAATAAGGCCTCATATAGGGAGAGCTTCTTTTATGCACAATGACAGGTTCTCAGAGTAAATTCTTTCGGAAATTGTGTAAAATGTAAGAAATGAACAGGGAAGGGTCCGAATGGGCAGTAGCAATGTATCAAAACCTGAATTAAACACATTAAACATTTTGGCTTTGCCACATGCTACTGATTATTCAAATCTTTCTCTTTGAAAAAAAAAGTTTCTCTGGATAATAAATTTGTTATAGAGATTTTACATGCTGTATAAAAATAACTTTTTTATTTATTTAAAATTAGTTGTCTGTGTTTGCCACCTATTTAATCACAAAAAGCACTTTTTTTATAACGCACACTGGAAATTATATTTCATTGAATTAAAAATTCCATGCAGGCCTAAAAAGATAAACACACACTATATTTTTCTAACAAAAAACTGATTCAATTGAGACTTGAGGTTTTAGTTTTTGTTTAAAGTAAAAATTCGTAAAAACTAGTACTGTCAAATCGATTAATCGCATTTAACAAATGTTTTTGTTTGCATATGTGGATATTATATTTATGTATGTGTGTGTATACTGTATACACACATTTATACACACATAATATACACTTATATATTATGTAAACAAAAACTTTTATGTTAGGTGCTATTAATCATGATGAATCGATTTGACAAAACCCTGTGTTATGTGCACATACTAATCTCAAAAATCTATGAAAAGTAGAAATAGTGAGCTGTTATCTTCAGACATAACACTAAACACTTGTTTCACTCACAAAATATTCACATTTAGTAAAAAAAAACACAGCATAAGTAGTATTGTAAACATTCCAAAATATTTCGAGTGAATATTTTCTAATCTTTGTAAGTCACTGTATATGTGCTCTGGTCTCAAGCTCTCAAGGCGTCTGTTGAACTGTTGCACCAGTGAATGCCTGTGTTTCAGCACTGTAGAATTCAGTTCAGGGGGTCCTACAAAAGACATACTGTAAAACAGGCACCCGCCATATGACAGCCATGACATGAACAATAAATATGGATTTCTCGTCGGCACCAGCATGGAATGAAAGATTAAATGCAAAGAAGCCCTTTTAATCCAGTGCCAGGTTCCCTTTCTGTCCCTGCTGAAATACACAGGAAATAAACACTGCTGTCTGGCACTGTTCATGGCTCTGCCTCTGTCTAGCACTCTAAATGCAACACACACACAGGAGGAATGTCTCTATCTATCTGTCTATCTTGACATTCATTCATCCACACAGATAGTTTCTCTCTGAGACATGATGACATGTAAAAAAACGAAATGGAGAATTGTGCACTTGAGGCGATCGGGAGGCTCTGACAGCCTGTCTCACTCCGAGGTTTGTTTTTGCTAGTTAAAATGTGGTTATATTACAAAGTCCCCTTTGATTTGCTGCATTACGATAGATTTTACAGATCAAGGCTTTGAAATATATGTTGTGCCGTGAAGATGCCGGTGTACGGACCCTCTATTGTACAGGCCTGTCTAGGCCTGTCTGCAGAGCCACCATTTACTCTGTGTGATTGATGTCAGCTATTCAGCATCTAAGTGGTGGCTTCACACCTCTTTCGCGGCTTTTAATTTCAAATGGCCATCTCATTTTTTTCAATCCTTTTTACTACCTCCTTTCAGTGCCTCTTGAAAGTTGAGATACATGTAGCTACAAAAAGAGGAAATAATAATGCTATAGTTGCCTTTTTGAATTACAGAGAGCAGAGCTGAAAATGCAAGTATCCTTTCATTCAGTCATAATAGGCTAAAGCGTTTACATAAGGGCTAAGGGCCAATCAATGTGTCAACATTAAGTTAAATGGTGGTGTAATGTATTTTTTAGTATTACAAATAAAGTAAACCCGCTCACATATAATGTGTGTGAATTTGTAAACACACTTTGGTTCTACTATATATATGTATGTATTTATGTATATTAGAACCAAAGTCAATTTCAATGAAGAGTTAAATAATTTCCGCATAGTTAAGCACCTTGTTCCCGTTTTTAATCATGCGATAAACATGCAATTATTACAACAAAAGGCACCCATTGAAAAGTAATTGCCGCTCGTAATAAGGCAAACTTCCACGCGTAAATGGCCTTTTGCATTTATTCCTGTGATAACTTGTGACCATTGATATGTCGATATTTTAATAGTCCCTCATTGTTTCATTTGCGTGTCTAACGTTTTAAACAGTCTGCGCGCATCTACCGCGGTGGGTTTCAGCCTTTTTGACTCCCAGGTCCCCCATTACAATATTCAAAGCCTTCTTCATGTGGACTTAGATATTTCTCCTCGTCCTTCTACTGTACTGACGAATCAGCTTGTACAAAAGTTATTTTTTATGTATAATGTAGCCTATAGGCTACAGAAAACAGCAGTCAGTAGACTAATTCCGTGATTTCCATTAAAAAAAGCAACAACAACGATATGGTGTAGCTATAACTAAAAGGGAACAAATGAAGTGACAGTTAAATGAGAAATAAATGTCAGTTTGAATGTGTCACATTGATTTGGCGATGTTGGTGTTTAGCTTATAATTAAATCAGCTAATAGTAAATTTAAATTATATAGGCCTACAATAGGTCGATAAAATGGGCTACTAAATAATTAGGCCTATGTCAAAAGTTAGTGTCCCTGGAAGTTTGCTGAGACTAACCACTAATTAACGTGTGGCAGGTTCATGAGAGTTTTTTTCGCATCTACATTTTTTTGTGCCTGCATAATTAGTAGATTTGTGTGATTCCGTAAATTTAAATTTAAATCAATTTTGTACGCGGTGGATACAGTGCATAAACACTATGTGTTATTCGTAGTTTAGATTTAGTTTAGGCTAATCAACCGTGCCATGCCACGGATACGCTTCCTGGATCTCCTCTGGTTTCCCAATAAACATTTAGACATTAGGCTACAATTGCGCGATATTGGAGACAAATTGAATAGCCAATGTAAGCATGCAGCATCTTCCCTCATGCAAATTCCATTTGATCAAGCAGTGTAATTGCAATAAGTATGTTTTAGAGTTGGAGAATAGAGCCGCTAATGGTCGTTATCTTATCACAGCGAGGGTCATATGTTCATTGAGCGCGTGCTTATTGGAGGTGTTGTAAGTTAACACGCGCGATTTCCTCCCTACCGGGAATCCGCTCGTGATGGAGTAAACACGCTAATCTGCTCAGCATTATCTCCCGTGGACAGAGCGCGACAGTCGTGTCAGACCGAGCCTTCTGCAAATAACATGCACTATTAAGCAATTTAAGATACAGTCCTAGGTAATGCAGCGGAATCCGTGGACATCAGTTCAGGGGTAAAAAATAGAAATAAATAAATAGATTGCTTACGAAGCGGGGGTGCTATAACGTTTTGTTCCAACGTCTGTAACTTAGTGATTTTGTTTCAAAACTTTGATTTAATAGCCTACTGTTATAGGCTAAACCTGCTACAAATGTAGACTCGTTTAGAAACAGTTTCCCTAAACTGTGTAAAGTGATGTCAAGTAGGCTATAAAGATTTAGCACTGTTTAAAACAGACATTTAATTCGATAATGTGTATTTTATTTTGGTAAACAAATAGATCATTTTATGCCATCATATTGTATTTTTTATTTTATTTTTTTTTTAATTTAAAGAGTAAATATTAAATTGTAAACGACTAGAAATTGCCTTCATAACCCGAAAGACTCACAGTTCTGTCAAATATCTTGCTATTTTGTGCATTTTCCTGGTCCAGTAGCCATAGAAAGTAATGTTACAAGCCACGTCTGCTCTTTCATTTATTTTTATATTTTTTCATAGATGAAACGCTTGGGTGGATGTTACCAGAACCTGCTGATTCAGATGATTCCTGCCATAGCCTAACAATCGCAAATCAATTAATAATACAAGAAATTATACCCTCTTATCTCAAAATAATTCTGCAAATCATTTATATTTTACATAGCGACTTAAAACCTCTTCTGTCCACCTCTGTTACAACACTTTGTAACAGAAGTGTTGTAACAGAACAGGAGTGTCTGTTGATATGAGAGCGAGATGTTATACATTTTTTTTTTTTTAAAAAGTCTAAATAAAAAATAATCTCACCTGCGAGGACTCAGAATCTGTGTTTGCTGAAGTGTGAAGTCGCTATTCTTCTCATCAACACAGGAACAAACAGATGCATTTTGCGCATAAATAACTATACAGCTATATTGTTTTTTTTTTTAAACAAAGTGTTTTAATTTAAAAGGAGGAAATACAACTAGACAACCATTTACAACCAAAGTATAAGTGTTGACAGAATCCATCTGACTTTAAAAATGCTGACTGGAACTAAATTATTTGTTTCAAAAGTCAGCAAATAACTTTAATCGAATTAATTCTCAATACACAGATCGGTGGTTTTCACGCCATTGTGTGCTAACCTTAAACCCAGTCAATCTCTTATTGGAGAAGTCATTCACAAATCCTTCAATGACGTCAGCGGGGTATAAAACTGAGCAGGAGGTTGAGCTCAGCCACAAACGAGTCACTGAATCTCTTGCGCTTGGTCACTCTTTCCAAAGGGGAAAAAACTCGAAGAATTCGCTCTTTTTACTACTATGAGGAACACCTGTGATTTTTAAAAGGACTACGAGAACATTTTAGTACGGTTGGCACAAAGTCTCAAACAACTTTTCGCTTGTGATGCCCGCTGGGATGTTTAGTATCGACAGCATCTTGGCAGGGAGACCCAGCTGCAAGGACTCGGTTCTGCTCCATCGGAATGCTCCGGTTGTGTTCTCCAACTTGACGGAATCCTTGTACACAGCAGCTGGCGAATTTAATGGACTGTATTCACACACAGGACCCCCAGCCCCTAACTTACAATCGATAAATGGAACCAGGATAGGCTACAACAACTACTACTATGGACAACTTCATGTCCAGGGGCCGACTGGGCCAGCTTGCTGCGGCGCAATACCAACCCTCGGCTCGCAACAGTGCCCGTGTATTCCCACAGGTAGGCTGTGTTACTTTTATTTCTTTCTTTCGGTTTGTAGCATATATGTATTTTTTATATATTTAGTGCAGTGCATGTTTCAGAATTCCCTTAATAAAATACATGGTGGATTTTGCTCCTCTTCATTTCGAGGTTTCGAGGTTCATTTTCAGCACACTGTAAATAAATGACTAGCCTATTAAAGCCAAGTTAAGTTTTATAGGCCAGTGTGATTCGTTTTTTTTATTATTATTATTACAAAAACATCAAACACTTTTAGTCTAAAAAATTATATTTCAGAATGGGACTTTTTTGCAGAAGCCATTTGTTTATGTTGCACGTCTGATGACTTTGAAATTGTGTATTTATGCTGTGTACACCAAAAATGATTTGATCTTATTTTCAGGTTACGATAGCGCCGGTTCAGTGCTTATTTCTCCAGTCCCACATCAGATGATGTCGTACATGAACGTGGGCACCTTGTCCAGAACCGAGCTACAGCTACTCAACCAGTTACACTGTCGGCGCAAGAGAAGACACCGAACCATATTCACCGATGAGCAGCTGGAGGCACTGGAGAACCTTTTTCAAGAAACCAAATACCCTGATGTTGGCACACGAGAGCAACTGGCTCGAAAAGTGCACCTACGTGAAGAGAAAGTAGAGGTGAGTGACATGTATTATTTTTTATTTTTTAAATAGTTAACACTTAAAATGAAAGTTAACTTTGGTTTGCAGCCTATTTACAAAATACACAACATGACCGAGGTTCTAACACTGTTAAAAATGTTCATGATTTATCACCCTTTTTTTGTCAAACCATCTTAGAAAATATATGTGGTTCAGATTATGTAGTATTTTGAGTTTCTGTTGAACGAAACAATCTCCTTCATTGTATCAATTCAAATTTAAATGCCAAAACTAAAAAAATTTAGTTACACCAACAAAAATTTTTCACAGTGCTTATACTGACAAGAGAGTGTGTATAGCCTATTTAATTTAGAATTATTTTGTGGAGCTGCCTGTAATTTTATAACGGGTTGGCTTTTCTATCCCTAGTCTAAGATCTAACAGTCGACATTCTACAGCATTCCATAAAAATGGAATTCTAATATAAATAGGATTTTAGGAAGACAAATACACAGTTAAAAACACATTAAACCACTAAAATGATATTCCATTTCGTTCTTTCTTTCTTTTTAAAAACGTGTAAAAAGTTTTAAAAAAGTAGATTAATAGTCTACGTAGTAGAAATCAGTGAAATTGTGGCAAGTTTTATAAATATATAAAACATAAAAAAAACTCGAAAACTTTTTAGGAACCACAAAAGTTACATTTGAGTTTAGTCAGAATGCGCTTAGAAGAAGTGCTCGCGTTTCAACCACTGTCATTTATCGCTTTATAGATGAACATGTCACAAAACCGTTTAGTGTTTTGTCTATAACGCACTGAAGAAAGATTATTTATTCTAGTTCGCGGTGTCGGGCGCAAAAGTCTATCTGGGTTGTTTCTCAATTACTAATTATTTCTTAAAATTACTGACAGAAATTTTTCGACCCCCTGCAAGTCAATGAATAATTCGCACAGTGCATAAACAAACTCGAGATTTTAAATGACATTTGTATAAACTTTTTATTTATTCATATTCTTGAAATTAAGCATTTTGCCCATTTTTTTCGCTTAGGTTTGGTTCAAAAACAGACGAGCAAAATGGAGAAGACAGAAAAGGTCTTCATCAGAGGAATCAGAAAACTCACAGAAATGGAACAAATCCACGAAAACAACCACGGAGAAAATCGAGGAAGGCAAAAGTGACGTGGATTCTGACAGCTGATAAATAGAATATGAAACCGGGAAATCTTGCACAAAATACGATTCGGACTTTATGTACATATTGTAAAGTAGGCTACCATGTGAGTAGGAGTAAAATGTTGTCATGCTGTTGCACAGATGTATAGTAAATGTTACCTTTAACAATGATATTGTTATTTATATTAATTTAAATTTACACAGACAAAATAACGTGGATTGTGGCCATATATAATTGCCTACCTGATATACTGAAATCGTTTTTGAATTCTTGTCGTAGATACCAAAATAAAATGTTCTTGAATGGGCTGTAACTGACATGTAGCCAACTATGGCAGGACGATCAAGTTTGAAATTGATTAAATCAGCGTTTAACCGCCTGAAAACAACAAAAACAAAAGAACATAAGCAACTATTAAAGTAATATCTAAAAAGAAATTTGACTTTTCTTATTTATTTCAAATGTTGCAAATATTCTCAAGCATTTCAATTCACCGAGTCCTCTTAGGATTTGCTGATTATCATCATTTGTTAACCGAGGGGGTTCTATTTTAGATCTTTATGCTATAATAACATTTTCATAAAGTGTAGGCTCGAGAGACATTATCTCACTGTAATTTATCTTTATGCCTGGGGGGTAATGAAAATATATTTGAGCACGCTGATTGTGAACAAGCTTAGAACTTGACGTGAAAATGTCACAGGATGCCTCATTTTGATCTCTTTTGCTAAGTCCAAAAGTCAAATAATTAGAGCCGATAAACGGCCTGAATGGATTGTCATATAATCTCCCAGCTCGCCGATAACCTGATAATCATCAGAGGAATGGCATGAAGTATTGAATGGTGTAAAAAGCACGAAAACCACCTGTTCTTTTTATTAACCAGTTTGCCGGAATGTATTCAAACAGCAAAGCAAACAAAACCACATGTTTAATGATGGTTAGGCCTATTATTTTTATTCATTTTAAGCGAATTTCCCTCGGTAGGCCTATGTAGGCCTAAATATAGCCTAAGCTGTGCCAAAAAAAAAAAAAAACCAATCAAACGGTGAAAACCTCAAACGCGACATCACTGAGAAATATACCGACAACATTCCACGTATTCTATCGCCTCTAGTGTTTTGACGCTGTCATGCGTTTATTTAATGTTGTGATGCCACTTTATGCTCACACTGCATTGGCCAGGTATATTTTCTTCTTATAGTTACTTGAACACATCTAAGTCAATTTAGAAATTAGAGTTCCGAAATTAGAACTGTGGCAGTGTGATGGTATTGTGTTTTATAAACAAGCTTCATAAAATCTTTAAGATGTCTGCCCTATGCCTGAACAGATTATTGTTATTATTAATATTTTAGCACATGCAAGATTTTTACAAAGGGTTTATTACATTGACATTTTAAATTCCTGGTAACTTTTATAATAACAATAATTAAACCCTAACCCATATTCAATTTGCCACTATTAAAATGAATTAGCCTGCCCCTAAAACAAGCTAACAATTTCCATAAAATACTCCAAATACAGTAGGCTACATTAACCCTACAGATATTTCAGTTTCTGTGTTATCTCCTGCTAATGGACCATAACATCTATCCACACAAGGGTGTGCAAGAGAAATTATATGAAAACTGCAAATACAGATGTGCGTGTTTGCCTGTGTGTGTAAGGAATGGACAGGGATACTAAAAGAATAATTACAGCTTAGTCTGTTTTGAAGGTATATAAGCTACTTAAATATGATTTGTGACGCTGGCAACATGCCAGTCTAGCCTGTAAGAGCACTCTTTTTGGATTACATTGACAATTTTCTCCTGATGAAACGCAGATCTTGAGGCTTGAAGGGCAACAGTGTGAGCCGAATATTTATTTGTGTTTATGTGCTTATGCATTTGGGCTATTTATCATCAGAAATAAACATCCATACCCAGTCCTTGACTCAGGGCAGCATGTTTTTCCAGACATGAAGCTGATTAAGTGTAATGTTTTTTACTAAACACTCCAGCAATTGAAGACATTGGTACTTTCTTAACAATTTGTTATTCCTTCACAGTTAGTTGAGTGATTTTAAATCACAGTCTGCTAATCTGTACCTGCAGTCTCCTGTTTTTTTTTTTTTTTAAACAGCACACTATTCTAAAACAACACCGAAAGAATACCTTTAAACGTCTTCAGTGGCTTTTTAAAACAGATTAAAGTAGGGTAATGCAGGTACTTAAAGATTTGGCAATAACACAAACCAAGAAACAAAGCATGTTGCACTAATAATCCTTCACATGTCTAGTGTGATTTATAAAGTGTTTCTTCACTGAGTGCCAGTGAGATATACAAAGCACAGGACTGAGTCTTTTTTTGTTGAAAGCACAGGACCGAGTCCCCCCCACTAGCTGTAATTTAGTATTTCAAAAATTTAATACACACTTTGTTTAGTTTTTTGCAAACCATTATTTCTTTGACCTTTTTACGCATAGTTCCCGGGACTTGGAAAAACATAGGTGGAGTCCAAGAAAAATTAAGCAGCAAGTCAAGTCCAGAAGCAGATAAATCTTTAGTCGTGTGCTTGTTTTCAAAGAAATGCTGCATTTTGCTCCATATTCTCGGTTGTGCACAAGTTGTTCTTTTCCTCTACATCTCGCTCTTACATAACTAAAATCATTACACTTCTTGATCTAAATGGCGATGCTTTCATTGAGAAAATGGCAGATGTTCTCAATTACTGCAAAAATGTATTAATTGAATTAGATTGTGTGCTCTGATTTACCTTTTCTTCTGAGAGATGTGGCCACATGATTGACAGCTTTTGGGTGGATTCCCCCATCTAAATATAGTAACGGGTGTTGGCCATCCTCTGTGGTGCCTTTCGAGAAACATATAAAATGGCGCAGGAAGGACTCTGAACGAAAGAAAGACAAATAATACATATTTTTACCACCATAAACATTTTCCTATATCATTACCGTATTTCAGTGGGATGGCATGTGGTTTGGTACTCTGCAAAACCCTAGAATGCCCTACAATGCGACATCATGTTTTTCAAATTATAAGTTCAAGAAACAAGTGTACTGTTAAAAGTGTTCAGTTCACATACTTGTATGAAAATATAGTAACCCGTTGCCTTCAGTTGAGTAAATAAACTTTAAATTATTATAAATTCTTAGTTTATTTACTAATAATTTTAAGGCAATGGGTTTACTCAATTTTTTAAGTTAGGTCAACTGATCACTTTTTACATATAGTGTGCTTAACACCTTTATAGGTTTAAGCAATTGTGGCCTTTCATTCTGTGTGTAATTACTAGGCTTGTCACCACATTCATTCCAGCACGCTACCAACTGCCTTCTGTTAGCGTCCCTCCCCACCAAAACCACGGCCGCTGAAAAGCAAGTGGGACCCCAGGTCAGGACCGCCAGCTATAGCGGCAAACACATCTCTCCGAAGTAAATCAGGCAATCATATACTAAAGCCAATTTTTCTTTCATTTACAAGGCTCAGATCACATCTTTATGTTCTCTGGGCCCTCAAGGTCCAGGTCTTTAGAGGAGGCATAACAGTTTCCCTCTCAAGCGTCCTGCCAAAGCAAACAAACACGAGCAATATGAATGAGCTGTATCTATGGAGAATCCATGCATGAGTGTGTGTACATTCATAAGGGTGTGGAACAAGTGCTGGGAAATCAGGAAGGGCCCATCATACGGCACTGCCCTGGCTTCGGCGCTGATTAGCGGTGTGGGCTAACCTCAGTCCTCCAGTAGGGTTTGCCTCTGGTGTGGGGTGAGCAGGACACCCGCCTGTGGGTTAGCGGGAGGAGGAGTGCACACTTTTGACCCGCTGTGAAACGCTTGGCCCTGCTTTCAGAACGGCCCCCGGGGAATCGCAGGAACAGGCACAGGGCAAGTTCGCATGCAGCACATCGGGAACACGGCTTACGACACTCTCCAGATAGTTTAAGACCTTTAATGTACTCGCTCAGATTAGAGCGTGTGTTATTCCGCAACCTTCAGGGCAATTCACTCCCTCAAAAGCATGCCACAAATGACAGGCTGTTGCTGAGACCCAACAGGGAAGTCGTTGTTTTGTGACCTCATAATGCGCCCTTTTCCTTCCACTTGGTGAGAGCTGAAAGTAAATAAAACAATGTGGGGATTAATGGCGGAATGTTTCGAGCGCTTTACTCGTCCGTGACAGGCGAAATCACAGGCGTTTACAGGAGATAAATCAAAATTATTTGTGTCAACAACACAGGCAGCTTGGATTCTGAATGATAGATCATATCTGAAAATGAAAATCTAAGCTTATGTTTAAAAAAAAGGCAAACGGGAATATGTTTGCGGTATTATATTATTAAAGAGGTATGTCCTATAGTACAGTACATATTGAAAGACAATTGATTGAAGAAATGATTTCCTTGCGTTGTTCTTTCCGGACAGAAAATTACATAGCGCATATCATTTTACATCTGAAAAGAATGGCAGTTTCAGAGGACAATTCCTGTATATAATAAAACATAAGAATATGTGCCTTGAATACAAGGGATATATAATTTTCTAACTTTAGTTTTCAAGCCGCAAGGAATTTAAACAAGTGTATCAAGAACTGTTTGAAATAACACGAGGAAACATGAATTTAGCAGAAAACCCAAAGGCACAATGATGTACGACACTCTGATAGATGAAGCGCAAACAAAGATTTAAAGCAAAGCATTTTCACAACAAATGAATTATCAATAAATCACAATGACAGATTTACATTACCGTGACAAATGAACTGCTCTGTAAGCGTATGCTAACTTTTTCGGTGCTTTTTCCCAGACACTCTCCAATAATAAAACCAAGAAAAGCAATATGTTATCTATCAAAAGCAATTTATCTTATCTTATGCATGGGCTATTAAAGCCAGAAGATTAGTTCCACGAGATCTGCAAAACAAATAAAATGTGTCATTAAAATAATAGCTAATTTTGCAGATCATGTATCACCATTTCAATGAAAGAAAGCATTGATTTAAAGTTCAGTGGGGTACGATTCAAAACATTCAGTCAACACATCTCAAAGGCCTAGCATAATTATGAACACATTTAAACTGGACTTTGCAGATTTAAAAATGATTAGGGGTCCCAATCTGCCCTCTGGTGGACACAAAGGATGCAGATACATTGGTGAAATAAAGGCAAAACGATCGCGTAAATGAAATAATTAAAATGAATGTCACGACCAGCCGAATTAGACAATAAAAAGTACAAACTTTAAATGTATTAAAAATGAGTGAATTAAATTGACATCTTGTACAACACGTCAACTTATGACAAAGTTAAAAATGAATTCTCTTAAATTTTCCAACCCCCTTGCGGCTGTCTAGGGGGTTCCCAAGCCCCAGCTCTCAGTCCCCTATAATCAAACTGTGATATAGCTGCACAACAGCAGCTTTATCTAATAAAAAAATCATTTGTTTTTTGAAATACAAACTGCCCAGGTATTCTGCGCACCGTAATTATGCTATGATTAAAGAAGCCCGGTGATGATTATCATCTGAGGCCAATTACAAAAAGTGATATTACAGTGAACGATTGCAATGAAACAAAACACCAGGAGGCAGAGATAGTGTCCGCGCTCCCTTCCCCCAAGTGCTATTTTCCCCAATTAATTCCTTGACAGACGATATCCACCATGCATCGTAGCCTACTTTCCAGTTTCCACAAAACATATCTTAGGTTAAACATGCAATCAAAGCACCAGCGCCACGAGAGAAGGATAGACCTCTCTTGGCAGCCTCACCCAGAATCCCTTCAGTCATAACAAATCTGCCCCGTGGCCGCTGATGGACAGCTGGTTTACAGCCAATGTCAGGCATTAACAGATTTGATCCGTATTCGAAAAAGGAGGCCTGGGAGCCGCCGAGGAGTGGTGGGTGGCGGGCGTCTCTCGCCAGGGCCTCTGCGTGATTTCACTCTCACATCCACAAGCGCGCTCGCTGTATTTCTTTCTCTTTCTCTGTAGCATCAATAAACATTATGCTGCAAATACACACACATTATGAATGCATTACGCACAGATTAAAAGTATCAAGTCTACAGATAAAAAGCAGGCGGTTATCCATTTAGAGAACCGAATGCGTGCGCGCATTCACTTTTGGTATTTAACTGAGTGTGTGGGTGGGTGGGATTCTGTGCGGATGGCTTTACACTTCTCTTCGCTGAATTTAACACACATAATCCGAGGCTCGCGAGGGCCCTGTAGCAGAAGCGGGATGCTCTCATTAAAGGAGAACTCCGGCTAACAATAAACCTTTGTTCTAATAAAACATCGGAACCTCGTCAATCCATATAAAGACATCAGGCAGATCCCACAGAAGCGAGGTCACACGAAGTACTGAGAATCTTTTTCCATTTGTAGCACTATTCAGTTACAAAACAGTGCTTTTCCATGGCACAACCATGGTACTAAAACCATGATATTGAATCATTACCATAATATTCATACAACACTGGTCAAATGTTTATGGTAAGCATGTTGTTGTTTTTGACAGCAAGATATTCATACTAATTAATCCATCTAATTAATAACTAACTTATTAATATATATTTATCCATCATTTTGCAAAAATTGATCAAAAGTGATAGCAAATATTTTTAAATTGTTACAAAAAAATGTGACAGAAGATTTGAGAAGGTAATGGCTACTGAAAATGTAGCTTTGGCATCATAGGAATACATCAATTAAAATATATTAAGTAGAAAATAGTTATTTTAAATTGTAATACTATTTCACAGTATTTCACGTTTTTTATGGTATATTTGATCAAATGCAGCCTTGGTGAGCATAAGAGACTCCTTTCAACAACATTTAAAAAAAAAATCGTACTAATTCTAAACTTTTGAGCTCTAATGTTAAAAAATACAAGATACTTCAATACTATGGTATCACAATCATGTCCAAATAAACATGGTATTAGAAAGGTATATAACATGTTTGTTTTATATAGAGATGCATTCAGCATTCAAAACTAAATAAAACACTTATGAAAAAATGCTGAATACATCTTTAAGAAGGTTCCTTTGTCTATATTATACTTGATACGCAGTATTCAGTATTTCACTAGCTCCTTCAACACACACTACTAAATGAGGACTAGACCATGGAAATTGCCCTACCTAGAAAAGTATGATAAAAGAAATGATTTCCCAGTGCAAATTGTGAAGGCCCACGTCACTATAAACCATAAAATTAGCATTAATCCATAACCATCTACAATTTTATTTTTCCATAACTTATCCCTCATTGTAACAATTTTATTTTTGAACTCAAGGGTTCATGTATTTTACAGTAGATTCCACTTAGCTGTCGACTGCGTGCGAATTAGTTGGGGCTAAAATTTCACTAGATTCGGAACACTACTGATGCTTTTCACTAAACTTTAACATTTCTGTATGCCTTGAAATCCTTGGAATGGGACTGTTGCCTCCAGCTTGCATATTAGTGTCATGGCACATGATTGCAGCACTGAATGAATTCTAACACCTCATTTCTCTTCACGGGTTTCACCGAACCATCCAACGTTTGAAAATTTGAAACCTCCACAAGAATAAAATGGTGGTTTGGAGCAAAGCTATTATTGCCACTGATATCATCCCAGCAGAGAAAATTTAGTTACAGGACCCCTTTATAAAACAACTCTACACTGCTCAACTCAATCTATTTAAATACAAAAACATTCATTTCAGTAGCCCTGATGGAGTAACAACTGGCTCAAGCCATGACTTTGAAATGGAGCCAGGGAGGAAAGGGGGCATGTTTAAGAAACCTGTTTGAAAACAAGCAGTTATATTTGATGGCATTAATCCACAAATTATACACTTCACCTTTACATTTACTATGTAACTACCACAAGTGCAATAGCTGTCATTTATACATTTAGCTAAGTTGTTGGAAAATGAAGAGATAGATACAGCATGGGTAGAAACTGGGTTCTTATAGTCCCAAGTGATTTGGTCTTTTTAACTGTTATGCCAACCATCACATTAGTTAATCAGAAATTAACTCAAATTAAGGATTAATTCACCCAAAAATGAAAATTGTGTTACAATTTACTCACACATAGTGAGGGTGATGACTGACCGTCTTCTGTGGAACATAAAAATGTATTTTTTGAAACATGTTGATAACCAAACCATAGAGAATTACACACAATATCTTCTTTTGTGTTCCACAGAAGTCAGTCAGTCATACAGGGTTGTAACAACATGAGGGTGAGTAAATAATTACAAGAATTCACATTATTTTAAGCAAGCTCTCATTTGAAACAAGTACATTTGTGGGAACAATAAAAGAAATGCATAAATTATACATTCTTAATGTAAGAAATTAAGGGAGAGAGAATTCAATCAGTCACTCTCTTTCAGCCAAGTCGGATACAGAGGAGCTTTGTGAGACCTGCGTCACTTAACGAGGCAGACAGAAGGGAACCTTGTTTGTGTCTTATGTGAAAGTTCAAGGGTCATCACGGGCCAAATGGACAGGGAGCCCTGAGAAATTTTTAAAAAAGTACTATTTTCCAGGACTTGCATTCTCTGTAAAATATTCGGCAAATTGGAACAACACTGAATATGGGGGGCAGCACAAACTGTCTTTTCATTTAATTTTGCTATGAAGTTTGATATGCAAAGAACAAATGCTAATAAGTACGTTCCTACTGTGCTAAACAGGTTATAAATTTGTAGAAAAACAGATTAGTCGCTTTTCTTATTTCATGTTCACTAATGCTTTAACAGAATCTTATCATGCTTGGGTCCTTGCCTGAACTCATTTTATACAATGGACAAGTTTAAATGGCTGATCATGGCCATCACATTTATCTTCATGGGTCTATGTTTTAGTGCTTCAGAATGAACTGCGTGTCTGTCCATGCATCCCATAATAAGTCCTACACGCTACGCCACAGAAAGCAGGAGGCCCCATCTTTCCACTTATTTTAACTGGAGCTGAAGAACCAAGGGACCCTCAACATCCTTCTTTGTTTCTCTCAGAAAAAAAGAAGGAAATAGAAAAAAAATGGAAATGGAAGCAGCATGTGGACAAAAAAAACATCAGAATTTTCTAATGACAAGAACATTAAAATAAAAGAAGGGTAATGTAGAAATTAAAAAAGAGTCGAGTTCCAGGGTTGAAAAAGTGGCATTGAAACTTATAACTAAAAGCTTGTTCGTTCTATAAGTATAAGAGTGCTTCAAATTTCTGAACTATTGTTTAAAAACCTTGATTAATTTATCCATATTTAGCGGGATGATGGTTTAAAACAAATTAGACAAATTTATTTTTTCAACTAAGTTTCCTACAGAAAAAGATATAAAAGGCCTTTCCAACAGAAATCATTAATTCTAAGAGAGAACAGAAACAGAACTCTAAGAGAGAGAGAGAGAGAGAGAGATTGGTAAAATTGCATTTCTGTTGGAATATACATACATATGTTTCCAGTTAAAACATATGCACTTAGTGTGTTCCTTGTTACATACATCTGCTGGGCATATTATGAACAGGCCTGGGCCCACAACAACCATGGCTGTTCGCCATACAGTCAATCTTCAACTCAGATCAAGGACAAGTGACAAGTTTTCAAGCTTATGGACAGCAAATCTTTTTGATATGTTGGAGACGTTTAAAGGCATTTTAACTAGATTTTCGTGAGAATGATTGTATCTACTGGTTTATTTTCTGAATCATATATGTGAAATAATCAGTTCCACAGAGGCTGATTGATTTACATGTCAGTCAGACATTCTCTTCCTCTTTAAGTGGGCGGTTCTTGACCTGAATAAGCTGCAATGAGGACCAGACTTTACAGTCTAAAATCTGGTTATGTAAAAGTATTGCTATGGAGATTATTATGCAATCGAATTGTTTTTTGTCATTTATCTAAGTAAAAGCAGTTGCTCATTCAGATTTTGTCTATTTTTTGAATCTCCAAATCAATCATAAATAAAGACAATAAAAGAGACACAAGAAACATGAGCATTTAATAACAAAATATAAAGAAAAGTATAAATAGTTTACCCAAGAAAAATGATGTAATAATTTGCTCATGTGCAAGCTGTTGTTTCCGATACATTAAGACTGAACAGGGACCAGAAACAGCTTTCACTTTCATTCATGCACTTCACCAAAATGTTAGGTCTGGGAACTCACGATTGGCATACCTCAATCCGAGGGGCGGGAAAAACAGTTGTTTTTCAATATCCCTCTGTACGCAATAGGATAGCGCTACAACCAACCAGAGCAACGAACGGCTGTGGCTGAGTGAGTCCCAAGCCTTTTCCCAACAGCAGAGCTATTTATTAAACATTTGCCGCATCCGGTCATCAAAACTCCGAACATCCTTTTTTAAGAATGACTTAAGTGACATTCTCTTAACTCCAAGTCCTCCAGAGTCACAGCCAAAGCTGATTCGAAAGACCGCTATTCGCCAGCAGCATCTTGTTTTTTTTTTTAAGTAGCAGGGAAATCACTTATGGAAATCACGCAGAATTGTCACAACTCTGCTGTCATTATGTTATGCCTGGTTCAGATGACAAGATTTTAGCCCGATTTTGGCACGATCCGTTTGACGTAGGGTGTCGTAAGGATTCGTAAACGACAACGGGTGTCGGGACGCATCATCTCGTATAGTGTGTCAAAGTGGGCGACAACCTACGTCGCGTCTGCGATGGTTCACGACATCATGACAAAAAGACTAGCATGTTTAATTTTCTTAACGGTCGTCCACGACGGTTCCGTCACATGTATGAGGTTGACCAATGGGAGGGGGCACAAGCTTTTTCGCACAAAACTTTCAAAAAAGGCAAAACGAAAGAGAGACGATGGGGCTAACGTTAAAACTAAAAGTAAAAATATATAAGAAAACAATATTTTACCTCAAATTCTCTTTGGAGGATTGACAGCCCATACTGCCCTCTTCGAGCAACCCAGGAACGTGTCCATTGTCGGGTTTTCTTTCTTTTTCTACTTTTTTCTGAACACAGGATAGCCAATACAACATTCACCGCTTCATTCATTGTTTGTTTACATTCGTTTCTGGAAGTCACTCGCTACTAGTTTCGCCCTCTCGATGACATCACGCATGCCGTTAAACACGGCATGCGATGACTGGTCAGGAAGTAACGTGTAGCCTGACGTGTCTTGTCCACGACAGACAAGATTTTAGGAGTCAAAATCGCGTAATCGGACACAGTGACTCTCGTAACAGACAAAAAAAAACGAGTAATCTAAACCAGGCATTAAGCCCACCAACTCTATACACGATGTGATTGGCCTGACCAGAGTTTGGTGTTTCCACTTCGAAAGCCAACTGAGAGTTGCTACCACACAGGCAAAATCCTTTTTTCTGCAGCTGCTATAGGGTGTGTCTCGATTTCTAGGCTAGAACTTATTCACATTCATGGAAAACAGCAGCTTGGACATTCTTCTAGTAGATTCATTTTAGTGTTCCACAGAATACAGAAAGTCAAATGAGTAAACAATGACAGAAATGTATTTTTTGAGTGAACTATTCCTTTAACATCTTTGAACTTTAAATCAAACATTGCCTTAACAATTCACAGTTTTTATCCCTTCATTTCGAGTGATTTTTTTTATTCTGTCCTCCTGCTGTCGGCAATAAATCTGCATGTTGAGCGTTTAAAGATTAATGTTTCTCTCTCTCTGCAGCTCTCCCTCTCCCTCCCGCCATCTCTCTATCCGTCCCCGCATTCTTTCTTCGTTTCAACACCCCGGCAGTACCCTCACGTATGCATATGTAAATGGCTCTGCCTCTGAGCCGGTGGAAGTAATTGTATGCATTTTTAACTGGCCAATCGACTGACAGATAGGCATAGATTGTCTACCTCTCTTCCTCTCTCTTTCTATCTCATTCTCCCTCATGCAAACACACACACGCTCAGAGATTTTTTTTTATTTATTTTTTTATTTTTAGCTCTGTGCCTCCCCCTCCAGATGCACAGGAATCATTATGTGGTGGTGGTCTGCTATAGGGCGATTAGAAACTAGAAATCTCTCGCTCTCTTTCCCCACTAGTGCGATATTCTTAATCCATCTATTTGTGTTCTTCCATGACTTTTGAGTTTGCCTGGTTTTGATAAACTTTCTTTAATGTTTAAATATAAGAAAGACATAAAGTGATCAGAAAGACCTTTTTTAACAAATAGTTCACTTTATGATCTTAATCATTCTGAAAATGTATCTTTCTTTTTTCTGCAGAACACAAAGGGAGAAATTCTGAAGACTGTGCCGATTGCGGTTTTCCATGAAGCGGTACAGCCTCGTGAGAGAAATAGATTACATTTTACATTGTTATTGTCTAAATCTTCCCTAAATTAGTGAACAAATAATGTAGTCCAGCTTAGTGATCCAGATCAATAGTTTAAATGAAAACAAATCTCAAATTGTATTTTTCTAAGCTTGGGACAGCATGAAAGTGAGTAAATAAAGACAGATTTGGATGAACTTTCACTTTAAAGTTGCCTACCACACATAAAATATGTGTTTGCATCAAACTCTGCATTCTAACATTCAATTGACCTGCCAGACGGCCAGTAAATAAACACTTGGTTTAGGTACTGTAAAAGTAAAGTTAGCCTAATTTTTCTTAATTTATTAAAAATTTATTTATATTAAAAAAACTATTTACTGTTGTATTTTCTAAGTTAAATTGGCGGAGCCTTTGGAACTTAATTTACGTTAAGCCTTGTGCTGTGTTGAAAAAACTCTAACACTTGTATGTTCCCAGTCAAAAATGACCGGCCTGTAAAAATTGCTTAAAAATCTCTTGTTATGCTATATTTTCACCAAATATTGGATTAATATTTGTCAGCTTGTTTTCTTTCAATAAGGGCAAGTTTTGTGTTTATTTTTGGATCTACGATCGATGCCTAATTGAAAGAAAAGAGGTTGACAAAAAGATTTAATCTAATATTTGGTGATTATGTTGTAGCATAATGAGAGATTTATAACCAATTTTTGTAGGCAGGTCATTTTTGACCAGGAACATCACAAGAGTTACACAGTGAAAAAAAAATGGGGAAATTGTTAGACTCTGGGTTAGTAAAGTCAGTAAATCAAATCCACTAAACATTAACTACTATTTTCCTGAAAAAATCCTCTCGGAGTCAAAATGACCCGAACACAACCCGAGGGAGGTACGATTTGATCAAACTTGTATCAGTGCCTCACAACATCAGGATTATAAAGTACTATGTTTGTTAACATAATATACATGCATTTAGGCCTACTTGCTTGTAGTCATCTTTTAGAATAATTCATTAAATTCACACTGTGGTTAAGAAGGTTGTGTCATTAGCTACTTTTGAGAGTAATGTGGACCATAAATTAAAATGAAAAGCATAACAAAAAACTAACTTTGGTTATGGCACACCAAATCTGGATTCAAATCAAATACATTCATGCTTTTTTAGACCATTAGCTCTATTAAAATTTTGAGCTGTTTATTTCTCCACTTCCATTAAATCAGTCTCTAACTATTAGTAGATGAACAACAGATGAATTTGATTCAGCAGATAATGACTATAACAATGCTGCAATTTTCTGTTACAATGCTGTTGTAATTTTTAGTTTTGTGACACACACAATGTCAACTTCCATGACAACAGAAGACATGTTGTAACGCTGCATCATGTAATTATTGTTTTCCAGTTTATTTGTCAAATGAACATCTTTTTGTGGAAGACGACTGCATTCAGAAGAATTCTTCTGATTATATGGATGGATATGATATAAAAGACAGATTTAGAAAACTTTGGTAATTTACTAAACCTAACTTTAAGAAACTAGAAGGTATCAAATGTGTTACTGAATGAGATATCAGATTAATATGCATTTTTTATGAAAGTTTGGCTGTGTCATACATTGTTTTACTCCTTTACATTGTTTACATACACTTTTCTACTCCTTTTCAATTTTCTTAAGATGTTCCCTGGAAAAAATGACAGGAGCAGTTTTAGTTTGGGAGGCTATGCATGTCCCAGTGCACAGTCATGGCTGACGTTGCTTTAGGACATTTACTGAAAATCTCTCCTGTTCAAAATCGAAGATAATGTCAGTAAATTATGGAGTGCCGCAAGTCTCTGTGTTAGGCCCTCTGCTATTTTCAATATATATATATACTGCCATCTGGTAATATTTTCACTGTTTTCACTGTTATGCTGAGTGTGTTAAAGATTTTTCTATTTACTTCTATTAAATTCAGCTTAGGCTAAGGTATTACTTATTTTGTCTGAGGGCCAAAAAAACTGTACAGAGAATCTCTTACAATACAATTTGCAACTAGAAGGGTGGACTGTTATTTCATCCTCTACAGGACAGCAACTTTTTGAAAGTCTGTTTCCACCTCAGAAACATTGCTAAGCTCTGGAACATGCCACATTTGGTTCCCAAACTTTTGAAAAGGCTTCCAGATAATGTTCAGGGCTCAGACTCCCTCTCCCAGTTTAAATCTAGATTAAAGACGCATTTCTTTAGCCAAGCATTCACATAATGCATATCACAACCTTATACTCCAGTTATATTAGATCAAATGCACATGATTATCTTTGCTTAATGTTATGAACAGCAGCTACGCTAATTCTTTTCTATTTGCTTCTCTGTTTCATCTTGGGATGCCTATCCTGAGGTAACTAGAGAGTACGTCAGCACCAGTTTAGATCAAGCCCATTATGAAGACTTCAGATGCCCCAGTGCAGAGAGAGCGCCAACTAAACTCTTGCACCAACTAAACTCCTGATAACAGTTCTCTCTAAATTGTAATGTGGACATTTCCTGAAAAGCTGCTTTGAAATTATGTGTATTGTGAAAAGCATATTGTACATATTGTGTGTATACAATTAAAAGTGAATTGAATTAAATACAGCAAAACATTTTTTCCACAGAATTCGCATTCAGGCTAAAAACAAAGCTTTACGGGTATAAAAAGGGGAGGACTTCACCTGGAATAATTGGTACAATTTGTTGTTGCACTTCAACTAGCGACTTGCAGCTGGTTGCAACAATTCTTGACTATTTATCAGGGTAATTTCACAGAGAATTGCTCACTATTCTAAACTTGCACAAAATAATTTGTATACAGCATATAGAATGCCATCTGTTTGATATTGCTTCACAGACACTGATAAAAAAACATTTAGGAATAAAATCGAAAAATAACGTTGGCTATGGTCCAAATGTGGTTATAATGTAATCTTTACACATCCCAGAGGAAATGCACATTGCAAGTCTAATTCACAGAAAATGATATGGACAAGTTACATATGTTGTATGGGCAATTGTGGCGCTCAGTGACAGAAGTTCATCACCTTAACTAGTCTGGTTATCAGGGTATCAGACACTCCCGCTTAGTACTCAATATATGGCTTCTAATCCACTCGACGTTAAAGGGATACTCCACTTTTTTTGGAAATAGGCTCATTTTACAACTCCCCCAGAGTTAAACCGTTTTGTTTTACCATTTTTGGATCAATTCAGCCGATTTTCTGAT
>JAOTRC010000013.1:15971822-15986541 GCA_027497675.1 Cyprinella lutrensis
TGGAGCCAAGCGTCAGCCCCTGCGTCAGCGTTTCTGAAGTCCTACGTTTTGTCTCGTCTTGTCTACACAAAAATGCCCTCCGGAGATTCAAAACGCAAAATGGAGCTGCAGCATTTCTAAACTTTTCCGTTTTAGGTATTCGTTTTTCCCGTTTTAGTCTGGACAGGAGGTGCAAACGTAGCAAAAGGTCTCCGCTTTTAAGCGAAAACGCAATAGTGTGGACGGGGCCTTAGGCTGGGGCCAAAAAAAACGGTTGTTGTTCTGCAATTATAGCACGTTGTGATTGGATTGTGTTCCCGTCGTATCTACCTATGCAATACGAGTGAACCGTATTGATAGGGAATGTACTTGGTTACAAACATAACGTCAGTTCCCTGAGATAACGGGAACGAGTATTGTGTAGCTGGTATTGCCGATATGCTACACGACTTTCTTCATTGCATTCTTCGCTTCAGTTCAGTCGAGTTAATCTGAATTCTATGGCAAGACAAGCCCATTATACTGATGCTCTGCCCATTCTGGCGGGCTGCAGTACCCGGTTCGGTGGGCTCCGCACCGGTTGGTTCGCACAGTTCTGGTGCAACGCTATAGGTTCGTGCATATCCGCTGCACTGCTATAGGCTTGTGCAGTTTCACTGCGTGATTCAATAAACCTTCAGTACTTCAATATTTTCTCCATCAGGTCTAGCGATGCAATACTTGTTTCCATCTCAGGGAACCGAGGTTATGTTTGTAACCAAGTATGTTTTATTTAATTTTATTCCACAAACTCTGTTTCGTCTGATGTTGGGAACATTATAACTTTGGTGATCAACATATTGTTTCAGAAATTCAAACAATTAAAGAGATTGAAATTTCAGCTTAATTTGGATGGTTTTATGTTATTAAAGTTAGCTTTAAGAAACGAATATAGTCTAACTGTTTGTAAATGGAAATTTGATTATTAAATTAGTTTTTAAAAAAGGTAAATTATCTTTACAATTTTTGATTTAAAATTACTTTGCCTACTCTCATTGTATTTCTGTCTAATTTTCTCTCATCTTGAGGTCCACATAATAAAAAAAGGCTTATCTTATCCCACTCTCCTGTCACCCCTATATTTTAGCTTTATGTGTGTGGTCAATTTGAAAGTTGAGAAAATAAAATTGGATTCTTTGCTAAGCTTGTCTTTGCAATGAAATCTTGTTTGACCTCATTTTGCATTTAGATAAAGATGCTTATAAAGCTCATAACACAACGTATTCGTTTCATGCAAGTATACTGAAGGTGCATGACCGGCTGGCTTTATTGGCTTGGATTTAAATACTCTGTTTTTGTGTAGGCGAGAAAAATAAACTGAGATTGGCTGTTCTCAGATGGGCTCAAAATGGCACTCTGTATTTGGCACTATTGGAGATTGCCTCGTAATTGGGTCAGACGATCACATAAATAAGATGTGAAATTTTAGAACAGGGTGCGCTATTACCCAGCAGGTGATGCCTCCTTAATAGAAAGACTTGTCTCTTTCCATCCTGTTTATTGCGTATTCTGCTGTTCCTAGTTTCAGTATTTGCAGGATATGATCAGGTCTTTGATCTCATTTGATCTTAGAGGCATAAAAAATATTACATGGAGTCTCGGGAACAATCCAGGAGGCTTAGTCTCTGTATGAAGACCTTGGCTGTGAAATTACTGTCAAAGTTGGATTGGAGACCTTTTGTATATCATACTGTGCAACAGAAGTGCTTGGTAAACAGTTTCTGCATGGAGCACCTGGACTCCCTTTTCCGGAGGTTTTCTGTCCTAGATAACCTTCCCAGAATGCCAGAGTGATTAAGCATTACCGAAATGTCACTTTGGCCTCTGGAGGTTTAATTCAGGAAAGATTGATGGACCCAGAATTTGCTATGGACCCACAGCACTAATGACACAGGTGTGACCTTCAGCATTGTGTGGAAAGGGCTGATGTGCCAGAGCGAAGCCTGATATGAATCTGATCTCCTCAGTGTACTGATGGGTAAAATTCGATGAAAGATTACTCACTGATTTGCAATTAGAATCAGACCATGACTTTCTGGCAGTGGACTTCTGGCAGAGAGAGGGTCAAGAGGGCACATCAGAGAGCGATGTGAATCTAGTGATTTTAAAGGGATAGTTTACTTTATTCCGCAGAAACAAAAAAGAACAAGTGAAGATATTCATCCATATAGTGAAAGTTTGTTGTTTAGGTGACATTTATACATGTCTTTCTGTAACTTTTGATCAGTTTATTGCAGCGCAGTCTCATCCCAAGACGTCATATAACTGACGTCTTGGGACG
This sequence comes from Cyprinella lutrensis, assembly GCA_027497675.1. NCBI lineage: Eukaryota > Metazoa > Chordata > Actinopteri > Cypriniformes > Leuciscidae > Cyprinella > Cyprinella lutrensis. Next base: position 15,974,122 of record JAOTRC010000013.1, read on the forward strand.
TCTTTTGACCATACGTCAACATCCACCGTTTTAGGGTACCCTTTAACGTCAGTTACTGTACATGATGATCCTGGGACGTCATACAACTGACGCTTTGTCTTTAACGTCAGTTAGGTGACAGGGTAGGTTTAGGGGAAGGTTTAGGTCTGGGATAGGGTTAGGATCTGATAACGTCATCTAACCGACGTTAAACGGTACCCTAAAACAGCGGATGTTGACGTATGGTCAAAAGACGTCCCAAGAAGTCAGTTATATGACGTCTTGGGATGAGACTGCGCTGGACAGACAGACAGACCTGTAATTTTCAGATAGATTTGTTTGAATTTATGAAATCCATGTCCTTCGAAAAAAAAAAATCAGATCGACTGGAAAGGTGGTTCATAAAGCCCTATTCACTCTGCACCGACAGAAGCCAACGATAGCACATCACCTTCAAACACCTATTGAACATGTTGAAAACAAGCACCAATGCCAACTGGGTTAACATACTCATCCGTCAAAACTTGACAAAGTCTATCTGTGCAGTGTGGATCATTGGACTGAGTGGATGAGAAAAAAAAAACTTTACATAGAATGTGGGAAAAATTTAATGGAATTCAGTTCATAAGAACTATTTGTTCTGCATGAGGAGAGGTGCTCTCATGTTAAATTTAATTATTTTGTTAAAAAACAAAACAAAAAGAAAGACTAGCAGGGCTGATGTTTTAAAAATTGCAAATTTAACCAGTAGTTGCTGGGCAACCATACATCTCATCTATCCCAAAATCACACAATATGCAATTAGCCTCAGAGACATCATGCATGCAAAGTTCAGTCTTTTTTTCCTTTTCTTTATTTTTGGTCACTGTTCAGATTGAACAATAATAATAAACCAAAGCAGAAGCAATTCTCATAAAAAATCACTATTTTGAAATCTCATATGAGTGAGGTTTGGTTTTATGTGAAGCAAGTCCGGCTGTTGTTGTGTTCCAGCTGTCACTTCACTGCCTCGGTGTCACACTCTCATTCCCTCAAATCTGTTTCCAACGCCATTTTTACCGCTTTTTCTTTCTGTCGCCTCCACCTTATGTGCACACACATGTACTCACACAGACATAAAGATACTCCTCGAGTATCCTCGATACTCCAGACAACAGAGGAGCTGACTGACAATGACTTAGAAGCAAAGTCGAGGTGTCCACCGAGGCAGTATGCATTATGGAGGATGTCTCCACAGAGAATGTGAAAGGTAAGGCAGGGGCTGAAAGATGTACTGGAGAAAGATCCTTTAAGTTTTGGCCTCATTTCATCTCAGTGTGCCGTCATGTCAGCCTGCCAGCCCCTCCGATTCATTATCAGTTCCTCTGACAAGCATGTGGAATAATCATGTACAGTAATCCATTATCCCACAGCTATATCTACTGACTGAAAAAGGTTGGTTTGGTTAGAGCTCTTGGAAACAGGAACATGCAAATGTCTTTAAAGCATTAATTTACCCATAAAGGGGATGAGAATCTTTTTTTTTGTCTCTGTAACTGATTTGAATTGATTACAATGTCTTATAATGAGAGCTACATGCCTAGCCTTTTGAGGGGAACCCAGCTGCATGGTAAAAACTAGATTTGCATCTCCTGAAGGAAATATCAGCACTCGAAAGGCAGCAAAAGAAGTTTTAGGTAGGCTTAGGTTTGGTTAGTTATACAAATAAACAAGACATATTTGCATAATATAATCTGAAATGGTTCAATCACCATTCAGTATTCAGATGGTTCTGGATCAACATCGTTGTTGATTCTGGAACAACATTCCAGCAAACCAATCAGGTTAGAGAGAGAAGTTTACAGTTCATGTCTTTCAACCAGTTTTAGGTGCTTCTACATCAGTGTGATTCACTCTGAATTTTGGGATAAGTTGTAGGTTAAGGTTAGGTTTAGGGGTAGGGATAGGGTTAGGACTACATTTTCTGACAGGAATGTTGTTACGGTAAACATAATTTCAACATTTTCTTGAAACAACTCTAGTCAACCAATCAGATTTGAGGGTAAAGTTTAGAGTTGATGAAGACATTCATCAACTATTCCTTCATTTTTTATTTTTGGCTAAACTTGATTTCCTTTGTGGACAGTGGTTTTCATGGTGAAATATTTATAGGTTATGTAGTGAATATGATATTCTACTTCATTTACATTTCAATAGAATTACTTCTGCAATATTTTATATGTAAACTTGTTTTTTTTATATATGGATATGCAATTTATTGAAATGTTTAGGCTATATGAATATATAATTGTCGAAACGAGAGTTTAGCAATTCCAGTGTCACTCCCTCTTACATACCTATGTAATTTTGTAACAAATTTGCATAACGACAGGCCAACGGTCTTCATTTGCTGCCCGTAAACGTCTACTTTACCCCCTCATACCCCCTTCCCCTCTACACTGTAGTTGTAGCTGAGGATTGATAGAGTTTGTGGTTTGTGTTATCGACATGTCGAGAAGATGCTGTTTTCAGTGTGTGAATGTGAAATTGCATTGTCCAGCTCCATTGACTTGACTTGGACAAAAACTATGATAAAAGCTGTTGTAAAGCATCTTTTGCAGCGATTTTTGTGTTAACATATCAGTGAACCCCCCAGAGCACTCGGTGAGTTTAACGTCTTTGTAAACTAAAGTTTAAAGCGTTTTATGAAGGATTGTGCCAGTGCACCTATGCAACCATTGTGTAGGTGGGGGGTGGAACCACAGAAACCGAAAATTCTCCGGACAGCAGCATTTGTCCAATTTTTAATCTTAACCATTCTATTTAATCAGAAACGATGAGCTTTAAGTGTAAAATGCCGAACTTGTCCTTTAAAGTGTTATTTGAACTTGGATGCATGTAAATATATTGTTGGAGGCCTCCAAAACAAATTAGGAACCTTTAAAATAGCGCAATGTGGCACTTAAAGATCGGATGCATAAGACGTAACAGGATTACTCATAACAGACATCAAGAGATGAGCCGCAGTCCGACTCCTGCTCCATTTAGCTCATCCAGATAATAAATCAACTCTCATGGACGGCCTGAGAGAAACCACAAACACGCCACAGTCTTTTCGGATTTTATGGGATTAGTAATGGAGGGCATGGGGAGAAGTTAATTTGATGGCCGATAAATTGTAAATGAAATGCCACTCAACCCTTTCAAGTCTTTTCGTTATTAGCGACTGCTTTGTCAATCCTCAGTAATGACATTGCCATTGTTTATTTGCAAATTTGATGATTGTGTAGAATGGCCACTTATTGTTATTTAAAGGAAGCATTCTTTGTAAAGTGCTTAATGGACAGCTAAATGTGTGTGACATTAAAATGCATTCACAAAATCCTGAAAAAAGCATCGGTAGCCTTAATAACACTCTAAGGCTAATGGCTTTAACCTAAACAACACACAAATTGCCACTTTTCAATTTTCAAATCAATACTTCTTGCAGTGGAAGAAGAGCTGTACTCATGCAGTCACTTAATTATAATATAATACATCAAGCCGTAGAGCTGAGTGTTAGGCTTGTTTATCCACTGCCAATAGCGCATTGAATATTTTGATACAGTAAAACTAAATGTCTATTTAACATTTTCATTCACAAAGAAGAAAAACAAAAGAAGAACCGTAACCCCCAGTTTCTGATGGAAGCGACCTCTGTAATAGGTTTCATTGTCTTTTGATTGACAGTATCTACCAATCATAGCCCAGTGGTTAGTGCACATGCTCCTACTAGTGATACCAGTATGACAATATTAGATTAGGATAGATATTTAATATATTTATTTTAATGCTAAAAACTATTAAAATCCCCATGATGTGAATGGCCCTGAACATCTTCTAAAGTTAGACATGCAATTTAAACTATTGCATTGTCGGATACCCATCACGGTCTGCTGACATTCGTGACATTTTTACTCATTTGAGGACCTCAATAACAAGTGAGAGTTAGAAAACCAAAGCTTGCAATAGGAACCAGAGCTTGCAATAGGACCTCAATAATAAGTGAGGGTCAGAAAACCAGAGCTTGGCCAATCACGGGGCCTCTCCTTGGGGTGGTCAAGGCTATGTCAGAGTCCACAGTCAAGCCCAAAGCCTCCTGCTGAAGCCAGATCAGAGAAACTCCCTCCACAGGAAGCGGCCAGTGGGGCTCAGACAGCTCTGATGAGAGGAATGGCAGTGGGGAGTCATACTCTGAAGACAAAGGAATGAAAAGTGCAAAGGAAAAAATAAAAGAGAATCTGGCGAAAAGCAGTGGAAACAGAAAAAAAAGTCTGCAGCCTTTTTTGGGATCACTCCTGTTGCCTGTTTTGATCTTAATGTCCATTTCTGATTTAGTTCACCGAGAGGTTAGATTTCTCGAGTTACAACGATCACTTGATATATTCGGTTGGTTTGAAGAATGGTGAATGTTCTCTGTGGTTTCTTGGAGGATAACGTGACAGAAAAATCTCCTTTTATTTCCTTTACTGTGTGCCATGTGCAGAATTGCTCCAAGACATAATTAAAAACATTTAATTAGAGGGCTTATGGCTACAGTTTCAACTGAACTCACAATGCAAAACCTATTTAAAATGGTTAGGTCATCAATTATGAAAAACATAGGAACCTTTCCAGAATTTTTTAAAACTTCAGATATATTGCAAGATTAGTATTATGTCAGTTGTGAAATCAAGCCTTACAGAAAGTGATCAGTTATGTAATAATATGTAATAACTGATCAAAAATGACATGATAACTTTAAGTAGTTCAACAGTCATAATCAGTCATTTGAATGTAAAAAGAACCAAAAGACAAAACACTGTGAGGAAATAAATAAACCTGAAATATTAAGTATTTCTGAATATCATTTGCAAGCCGTAGCTCATTTAGCTGGGGAAGGTCAAATGGGCATCAGTTTCTTTCTATCTCTCATTATTGTTGGCATTTGTGAAGCTATAAATACCCATAAAAACTTCTCTTTTAAGAGCAGTTCGAGTGGAAGGAACAAGTTGGCTCAGACAGTACAGATTGTTTTTTTGTAATAAACACAACAATCTTTGGAAGCAAAGCAGTTTTTGACAGTAAACTCTAACCAGGCTCCAACAGATGGAACAATAGATCCCCAATTTTCAACTCAGATTGCATGTCCAGGAATGGTGTTTGTTTGGCACTGAATTGCAAGGCATCTGTGAATTCAATTGTTTTAGTACTTGCTAATTTCCAATATTATCTGTCACACCTCTCTCACCACACATAAGCAGTTTCTAATATCACTCAGTTTCAAAAAGCATGGTAACTCAGAATGTTTCCTGACCTTGTTGATGAACAAATACTGGTTTGTTTTGAGGAGAGTGTGAGAATCTAAAATATTTTTTTTTTCTAAGGTTGACGTTATATTGCCATTACATGACGTTATATATGTCATCAAAATGAATACAGTTCAACGTCTGAAAAAAATGGACAAACTCAAACATTGGGTTAAAAAATGTAACCCAATGGCTGGGTTTGTCCATATTTGACCCAAAATTGGGTTAAAACAACCCAGCATTTTTTACAGTGCAGTCAAATGACAGACATTTTCATTAACAGACATATCATTTAACTCATAATTCTTTTACTTAATTATTTACTGTGCTTTTCATTTTACATTTTCAAAATGTTCCCATATCCCTTCTCTCAGTTTTATTTTAAGTACTATTTAAACATGGTGCTGGGGATTCTTCTGTGACTTTTTCTGTAGATAATGTAGCAGTAGTTGGCGACAAATGAGTGAAGTTTTGTTTAAAGTAATTTGAATCAAACCCTATCAGATTCGTTCAAATACACTGATTCAGTCAGTAACATAAGAAAATAATAAATCATTGAATCATTCATACAAGAGATTCATTAAAAACACAATTTAGAATGCCACTAGTACTTTGTGTTGGACATGTATACACACTGTACAGTTTCAGCCAGGAGTGACTGCCACATTTAAATTAGGGAGTCCCATAAATTATTGTTCTATGTGTGTATGGAACACTACTCCCGAAACTGCGATGCCTGACCGTGGTACTCTGGTACCGTGGCAACATTCTGTGTTTGGTATCCGCGATTCTGACCAAACAAATATTTTAGCGACAAAATATTTATGTTCAAAAATTTTGACTAAAGCCCTGTCGACAGAGGAGCCGTGTTTTGCTTATTCTTTACAAAAGCGCACTCACTCTTGCAGTGTTGCCATGCCCACTTATTATAAGTGTTTTTGGGCTTAATGTTTAAGCTTGGCTCATAAAGCAATCTAGTTTATGGAGTTATTAAAGTCCCCATGACCTAGAAGTTGCAACCTACTTAAGTGTTGTGACATATTTCTAAAGCCCGGAACACACCAAGCCGACGCCAACACGTGTTGTCGCCTCTCGTTGAGGTAAAAAGCTGCACTTGAACACTCCGAGAGAACTACAGGCATCTGTCGATTTAACAGGCGATTGCTTTTATTCTCGTGCACTTTCACAGCTGAACAGCCAATTCAGCTGAACAGCCAATCAGTGTTCTCTCTTTCCCCAATGGTCCAATGCCGATTCAACATTTCGAATTGGGGGAAACAAAGCAGATGAGGACTATTTTCAGCCAACGGCACAGAACCGTGCGTATCACACCGAGGAAACTTAGTTGGCCGATGCTCAAAATCTGCCAGACGGCCGACCGTCGGCTTGGTGTGTTCCGGGCTTAAGTGAATCAAAATATTGAATAGAGGTTGGGGTTTTAATTAACGCACCTCCTCTCCATTCCTCGCTCATAGACTGACGGTTGGAGGGGAGTGGTTAAGCATATTCATCCCAAGCCGTCTAACTGACGTCATCAGAGAAGGAACGCCACATTACACAGATTAATTGTTCACCACCACAAGACTAATGAGATCAATTTTAATTTCATGACAACTTTTTTATCTTATTTTCAGCATAAAGCATTTAATTTAGTTTAGAAAATGTATTTGGAAATATTTTAGTTGGAGGATGAAAAATAGACAACGTATATCCCACCCTGCAGCTATTGCTCGTGATATAACTTAAATATTACATGTGATATGCTCCTGTAATTTAAATACAATGGCGGTTACTGTAAACTATTATTGTTCAAACGTCTTTAGATTGTTCTAATTGGAAGATGGGACTGACCAACGTGTGGGGCCTCTTGATTCTGCTAAATAGAGATCTAATTTTGGAGCTGGCTGCTCTGAACACCCGGTGCGCAGAAATGCAGACGCTTCGAAACGGTGTTGGTGTCCTCTGGCCCTCTTTAAAGGGCAATCCATAATTGCTACAACTGACAGGCCGTTAGTGGCATAAGAATTGAAAATGCCTTTATACAATAACCATGCTTACATAACCCTCTGCAGAGACCACAGCTATTGCAAATGTAAAGGATTTTCTCCATTTGTGTATATTCCACTGACATCTGCATTCTCAGCGCTTCTTTAGTAACAATAAGCCCTGCTCACAATGTTTTTGACAGCCCTGTTGCAAATTGACCTAGTTCTGGATGGATACCAACTGTGTGTCCTTGCCTTGGTTTTGACACATTTCCATCAGAAGAGAAGGGTAAATAATTTATTTTCATCCTGTCCACATGTGTCTGAAACTTACTTGAACAACAAATATTGCGATTTGGAAAAAAAAAAAAAAATCAAAGTAAAACTTAACCTTTTGCCTAAGCCCTGAAGGCATTCACAAAAATTAAAGACTCGTAACTCAAAAACTATAGCAAGGATAATCAAAAGAAAAGTAACATTTGATACAAAACTTTTTGCATTAAAAAAAAATACATACAGTATATTTGGCCGAGTGGCGCAATGCATTGTTCTAAAATCTTTTTTTTTCTCCAAGTGAATATCTGTCTTTTTAACCAAGTCAAACACAAAAGTAAAGACTTGTAACTCCAAAACCAAAGGAGAGTCAAAAGAAAAGTAACATTTGATAGAAAACTTTCATACATCTGGCTGAGTGGCGCAATGCATTGTTCAAAAATCGTTTTTTTCCAGAAGTGAATATCTTTTTAACCCAGTACATGGGTAGCAAGCTTTACCCAATAAATTGAGATGAAATAACTAATTTGTTGGGTCAATAATTATAATTTGTTGGGTTAACAATTATAATTTGTTGGGGCAAATAAGCATTTCCTGCAAGCCTTTCCTGTTGAATCAACTGTGCCATGACAAAAAATATAATTAATTATCCGAGTTGAGAGCTTGCAGCTAGAATTAAACATGATGGGATAAAAAGTGTATTGCAAAACATGGTGAGAAAACACGTCTTTGTAGTTGTCCTTGCAGGTTTCACGCAAAAACAACCACAAATAAAACCCAACTAGTGTATTCCAATTCATAACTCTGTCAAGCTTTTTTATGCAATCAACAATATACCCTGCAGTGTGTCCTGCTTCATGAATAACTGACTCTTATCAGCAGGGATCTTTTTAGTGAATTAGAATGATATCTTTCAAACAGAATAGTGCGTTTCACAAACAAATGACACAATGAACTGTTCAAAAAGACTAATCGTGAGGTACCGGTTTGAGTTAATTGGCACTTTTCAGCGTGGATTATTTTGTGAATCCTTTACAATGTGATACAGGCTTTGCAAAAACACTTTATTTAAAATATTATGCAATTGAAACTATATCCGGCACAATTTATTAATTATATAGTGTCAGAGAGATTGGAAAAAGTCATGAAATATGTTTTTTTCTAAAAAACGTATGACATGATCCCTTTACTAAAGGCTTAAAGTCACCATGAAATCAACACTGACAATGTTTAATGGAAGATAGCAATATTTCTCATAAATGATTTATTTGTGGCGTGAACGTAATTTTTCTTAATTCATGTACCCTCTCTTCTCTGATTTCTATTGGCTTGAGGATGGGACAACCTGTCACTCGCATGAGATCACAGCAACAGTAAACACAATGATTCAACAATTCCAATCAATTCCTGATGGACAAAATCAAGTCATACATTTTTTTCTTATTCGAGAAACCATTTCACTCAGATATACGTCACTATAGGAAAAGAAAAGCTTTGGTTTGGCTGTGGTATTAGAAGTGTGCTCAAAACTACTTTTCATTCTTGTTTACACAAAGTCTCTGCCCACAGCCCAGGAGATTGTGTGCTTGCTTGTTTTCTGTGGTATCACACCTGCCTTTTAGCCAGATAAGCTAATGACTGCTGCTCACTACAGCGATAGCACAGCAGAGCTGGAGTTCTGACATCTATGGATCAGATACGCCGTAAGCAAAAGAGTGTTCATGCCTCACCTTATCATGTGTGATTTGGCACAATGCGTCTTTTGTTTCATAATTTCTCAGATTAATAAAGAATTTTCCTTTTCTAAAATCATCCCATTATAGTCCCGAACGACTGTTCCTTCCCAAAACTATTTTATTCCAGTTCTTTTGTGGGCCTGTTCAAACACTGTCCATCAGCAGATTTGAACTTAAACATAATACAAGAAGATCATGTGGCAGATTTAATTTTGATTTATGCGTTACAAAGATAATATTATTAACTGGGGATGTTTATGTGGATGCTTCAAGCAACTGTTCACCTCTGGATTTCTGGTGCTCAGGAGAAAATGGCAGTTTGATGGATGGAGTTCATAATTGACTTCATCCACTAAGAGCGCTTCTAATTATTTATTTTTTTTTCACAACCAGAACAGATGGGGGTACATGATAAATTGAATATATTTTTTCACTGTAGTGAGGTCTTCTTATGAGATCAGATTTTATGCAGTTAGACTATTTAACTACGATGATACATTAAAACATTTTCTGATATTTATAAAAAATACTTTTGTAAATTAATTAGGAAAATAATTGAATGTGTATTACTGAGGTGCTTTAAGGTAATTTGAAAACTGTAGATTCTGTAAACTGCTGTGCTATTATAGATGCACGCGCTTATATTTCAGCTTAGGTTTAAGTGGTCCACTTGTATTCATCAATTTCGGTCATTAGGGCCTTATTCAGCATTGCATTAGAGACATTGTATCACTCCAACTGTGCAAAACGATATCCAGTGAAAGTGACAACAAGCACTTTAAGAGCAAATACGTCATCTCATGGAAAAACATGAGGAAACAAGCGTGAATTCTGCTATTAAAGGTAGGGAACACACTTATCCAGGTTGAAAAGCATATAGTTACAAGCATCAAATCACTGGCTTGAATTGACGAAAAGGTCTTACCCCCTATAGCATAAAGGCCACTTCCTAAATAATGACCGCGCATTAAGAGTAGACGTGGCTATTTTGTTCATGTGGCGCCACTTGGGTCTATACGTGAATCAGTTCAGATATCAATAAAGTTAGACAGACATAATGCTATACTTTTCTAGATTACTAACTAATATTTCAATTCAAGACAATAACAACATGTTACTGTCTATACAAATTCAAAAATCATTTTAGAGATGTCCATGTTCAGACAAACATGTTGAAAACACTTTCATACTGTTCTTATAGGACATTAACAAGTGGGCAGGTTTAAGTTCACTCTGAACTGAATATAACTGATTTAGAGCAGGGATGGGTAACTTTAGGGTAACTTCCATTGTCCTTCAGAGTTAACCAAAAACACTGAACAAGCTAATCAAGGTCTTGGGGATTACTAGTAAAGTTACAGTCAGGAGATTTTTTTTCAGGTTAGAGCTAAACTCTGTAGGACAGTGGACCTCCAGGACCGAGGTTGCCCATCTCTGATTTAGAGTAACACGGGGCTGCTGGGAGATCCATTGTTTCACCTTTTATAGTTTAATGTGCTCATCTGATGTCTTGATGTGATGCATGATGCCCTTACCTACACAGTTGAGGAGATATGGTCGACAGAGCAATAGCCCGCCTTGCCCGTAGGACAGCTATATCAATTTCCTGCAATTGAGTCAAATGCTTGTGTTTGCGCTCCCATCAGCACAAATAAGGAGCTATTGGGGGATGGTCGAGGAGTTTCGATTTCCTGCGGCTGCCGACCGCCTGGGCGTTTGTCACTGTTTCTGCTGCTGGCAAGGAGAGTTGCTGTGCTGATGTGTTGGGAGGGTAACAGATGGGGTTTCTAATGTCATGAAGCAGCTTCTTGTTGGCCAAAGTTAATGATGATGGGCATGTGCATCTGTAGCAAACGCTGAGCTAGCTTACAAGTGAACATTGCAGTTTCACAAGGAAATGAGACGGAGGGAGGCAACTGTTACCTGCTACAAACATGCTGGCTGTGTTCATTGGCTAATTCGCTTCTGCTAGGTTAGGATAAGGTGGATATGAGGAAATGAAGGTCACGTTATTGCATTGCCACCATATGGAAGATTTTTCTCGAATTTTTTTTTTCCAGGTCAGCAGTTCTGACTAACCTACCTACCAACGACGATTAAATGAAATACTAAACTGTTCAAAAGCTTTTGGTCAGTATATATTTTTTTCTTTTTAGTAAATTAATAACTCTATTTAGGAAGGACACATCAAATTGGTCAAAAGTTACAGTAAAGACATTTATATTGTTAATATATAATATATATAGATTATTAAATGCAGTTCTTCCATCAAAGAATCTTAAAAAAATCACGTTTCCATAGAAAATTTTAACCAGCAGAACTTTTTTCAACATTGACAATAATAACTTTTTTCAACATTGACAAAAAATCAAGTTGCTGTTCAGCCCCTCATATGAACCCTGTTAACATGGGTTTGAATCAGACTGATTTGTTGCAATTTAACACTTTGTTCACAGAGACTACAAAGCTATAATTTCAACAGAGATTTTTTAGACTGTTGAGTGGAATACTAATGTTATGCACACAAATACTAATGCTGAATAAAATCAATTAGCAGCTGTAGTGTTCAACCTCTTTGTTAACTAAACAATCTTGTGCATAATTGAAACAAACATAACTTCTCTTTTTCCAGAGCTGCTAACTGTTTACATTACTGACGTCTGTAGAGTTTACATTATCAGCTCATTAGCCCTGATCACATGGAAGCCAATATTAAATGCAAAGCAAAGATCAATTAAGAAAACAGGGATAATGCTGAACTAACATTGACAGCCGTGGATACTAGAGGAAATATTGGTTCATGAAGTATATTTATTCTTTATTTAGAAGTACTGTAGTAAACTTGGCCGCAATTTAAGTGAAATTGCTGAACTTAAATATACAAGCTTGATAAAAATGATCATAGAAGAAAATTTCAAATGGCACTTAGAGGCTTTTGCATCTGAACTCTTCAATTATTAATTATATAAAGTTGAAATTACACTGCTATTCAAACGTTTTACAAAGTAAATATATATTCCTGGATATTTTGTTGGCTATATTTATTGTAAAACTGAATTTTCAGTCTTCAGGTTCACATAATCCTTTAGAAATCAGTCTAATATGCTGATTTGATACATATTAATCAAATCAGCATATTGC
>JAOTRC010000013.1:15986961-16006930 GCA_027497675.1 Cyprinella lutrensis
AAGAAAATTTCAAATGGCACTTAGAGGCTTTTGCATCTGAACTCTTCATATATATATATATATATATAACATTCGTCCAAAACTGTCCAAACTTTACAAATTGAGTTACACAAACTAACATTTGTAGTATCGCTCTGTATCGCTCAGGCAATATTCTGATGGATTGGAAACCCAAAGTTTTTTTGTTTTGTTTTTTTTGTGTGTTTGAGAAAGGTTTTTCTCAAATTTCACCAAAAATACAGTAGAAATATACAGAGCAATTTCAAGAGGGTCCTCTCACCATCGGTGTTCTGGCCCTAACTATCCTAACTGACCATCGCTACCTGTGTGCGCTTCGCAGATCACCTCAAGTTCAACGAGAATCTGCTTAGCTCAAGATGGCGCTAGTCAATGTGCGCTCCTTGGTCAACAAAACTTTCATCTGCAATGACTTCATCACTTCAAATGATCAGGAATCCTTTCTCTGAACTTTTACCTCCTAACTTTGAATGTTTAATACCCCTCGTCATACGGGGCGAGGAAGAGGCCTGTGACGGTTTTTAAATAAACTGCAATGCAGACTACTGACCACTGCCAGTCCTACTGGCTTTGAGTTTCAGCTGATTAATTTGAATTCGACAAATTGTGCACTGATTATTTTAATTTACAGACCACCGGCATCGAACAGTATTTTTATTGAAGAATTTGCTGCATTTTGGGGGGAAATTCTGACTAAATATGATTGTATTTTAATGTCGGGTGACTTCATTATACACGTCTGCTGTGCAGCTAATGCCTTAGCAAAGGATTTTTTTTAAACTTTATATCCTTAATATGTTTTACTTATTTGAAAGTAAAACATATTAAGGGTTTAATTCAAACAACCCCCCAAAAATATGATTATCGTCTATGAAATAATAGGGATGTTAAAATGTATGTTCAGTCTTGGCAAGCAGTGTGCTTCTTACAGAGGTCAATCCACAGTGAATTACATTTCCTGCTCTCCTGATGTCAGACTGTTTCTTTCTATTACAATGTCTGTCTGAGAGCTGCATGATTTAATAAACAGTCATTTTATTTCATCTCTCTGTCTAGCAATCTCCTGATGAGAAGCCTCAAGGAGTAGCCTACATTAAGTCTCCTGGATCCATTTAAATGATTTGCATATGAAAGATGTGTTGAAAACTTATTCGGCCGTTCCAATCAAGCAAGCTTACACACGAGACGATCTGTCTAGCCTATATAATGCTCTTCATCCTATTGTGCTTCTCCGGCACAATGATTGATGTTATTATTATCACCATAGTCATTTTATTTAAAGTCTGATAGAAACTCGAAGCGTATGAACAGACGTGCTGTCTATACGCCGCGTTCAAATATTCGTCTAATTCACGGCAAACGAAAATGTCAGCAGCTAGTCTTCTATAAAAATTTGCTGAGCTGAAATATTTTTTGTCAGAAGCTCAGATGTTGAATGCACATTGATTAGCTGCATCTAATGCAGATTTGATGTGCAACTGAAAGGATCCAGACACAATGAGGAAAGGGAATTTTAGCAGCGGGTTTCTCATTGGTGCCTTCGTCAAAACTGAAAATGGATATGTGCTTCTCCACTTTAATGCTTGCTACATCTCATAACTAGCTAGGGTCTCTTTTTTTTCCCTCCGTGCTTCAATATTTTGACTTCATGGTCAATTTTTTTCCAGTTCCTTCCGGCTCATTGTCACTTCTGACAGACTGAGCAGAGGGGGTCCATTACAAAGAGAAGCAATCTTCATGAAGACAGGTCCACGGATGAACTATAAGGGACGGCTTATCTTTCCCGATTGACCGTGAGAACTTAAAATGGTGAGAGAAATACCATCCTTTTATTAAAAAACTGGATGTGGGGGAAGGAGAGTTTAGGAGAAAGACAAACATGCTTTAAACAGCTATTGAAATAGGCATCGTGGTTCACTATCACATAAGCCTCCTGCAGAAAAACTAATAATATCAGGGCTAGTTGTCACACCTTTTGCAGATAATTTTTCTCTGAGAAGTTTTACTTAAGTCAATATCTGCATATGCGCATAACTTAAAGTTTTGGCTACAAATAACTAAATTTTGAACGACTATTGTTGTCCTTGAAAAAAGAATAGATCCAGTTCAATGAATGCATGTTGACATGGGGTCATTTAACACCCTTTCCAACTAAATGTAAACAATGATGAAACATTTATATATTTTTATAATGCATGTGAAAACATGCTCTGACCTGATATTTATGAAAAAGTAAACCAAAAATGGGACATTATGTCACATGAATCGACCCTAAAACGGACAGAATTCTCGAGCTGTTTTTTCTCATCATAGCTGCGATGTTGCCCTTCACAGTTCGCTACAGATATCAGAACTGAGTGTCCTCGCAGCAGATCTTCATTTGCGTGTGTGACGGAGGGATTCCCGCTGCTGTTTTGACCCTTTTACACATTTATTAAGCTCTTCACGAGTTGCCATCATATGCACATACAATGAGTGCATTTAGGCTATCCCAGTAAGCTCCGTTGCGAAATGTATGTAATAAAATAAACCAAACAGGTTCTGAACATATCCCCATGCCTTTAGGTCTGGGGTTAAAATGCCAATGTGAACGCTAAGCAGACGTGGACTTTTTGTTTTGGTCCAGACTAAACGAACCAAGCGAGCCAAACTACAAGACTGTGAACACACCGTAAGGGATTTGCTAATCGTTAGAAGCTTTCAAATGACAGGCCAAAACACATAAGATGGGAAAACCTTTTGAAAAAAGAAAGCAGGTGAAAAAAAGTTTCTGTTTCATATCCATAACACTTTTTTCCATGACTGACACTTTTATGATGGATCACAAGAAGCACTGTTCATATATTCATTATTGCACATCTCCGAGCTATAATTCAATCCATGAACAAATACACAAAGCACACTGACAGTGGAAACAAACGACTTTTCCCCAAATGATCTAATTTCATTCTTCCATTATTACAACGCGAGCACAGGAGGAGCCGAGCGTGGAAAGCCATGCCAGAATCATTGGAAAAATCGGTAGTAAGACTGTCAAGCTGTTGTGACAGAGTAAGACACGCAGAAGGGCCTGTGCAATCACAGGACCATCCACCCGTGCAATTTCCTCCAGAGCTCTGTCAGAGCTCAGAAATCACACAGCCGAGCTGGGTCTGCGCTCCACGCTGGGATACTGAGTACTCACAAATAAGCCACCGCCGCACGCCACGGAATCAGTCCTTCCTATTCATCTCCATATTTGAGCCACTGCGATCAGCCCTGCAGTCGAATGCCTATCAGCTGATCTAGTGCAGGGTTTGAATCTAACATTTACACTGTGGGGCTGCTTGTCTATGTGATGCACACACTCTGTAAACATATGAGTTCATCGAACTGAAATATTATTTTGGACATAGCCAATATCCAGAGTCTCGATTAAATCAAATAATTTTTTTTAATTTATTTATTTTATTTTTTTTGCAGGTGCTGATTTTTTTCATGTTTTGAGAGGTTTGCTGACATTACTGGCAAACTTTACTTTGATGTAAGTCTAATAATCACTTCACAAGAAAGTATGTTGCAAGAAACACATACAGTATATTGCATACCACTATTGTAGATATTTAACTAGTGCCCCAAATTTTTTGAGGGCTCTCAAAGGATAAAAAAATGGTTCACTTTCTCCACACTTCTGGGTATCTGAATAATCGATGGACAGCATTGTACTCTCTGCTGTCCCCAGCATTCAGAATGGCCTATGCAACTTTTGGCCCTCAGTTAAAAAAAAAAAAATGCATTCATTTTGTGTAAAACACAAAGTTGTGCTTCGTCTCTGCCTGAGTGTGTGGACGAATTGCTATTTTCTCATAACTAAATAAAGAGAGATTATCTTACATGTGGCTACGTTCAAGACTCATTTAAAAACATATCTATTTAACATGTTTTTTGGACAATGTGACCATGTGTCCTTATCTGATTGTATTGTGTGTGCGGGTGTGTAAATCTATTGTAATATCCAATGTTAAGTGACCTAGAGCTACGGAAAGGCGCTATATAAATAAAACTTCTTCTTCTTCCTTTTCTATATGACAAGGCATGCACAGGCGAGAAACGCAATTTCCCAAAAAATCCATCCAGACGAACTTTTCTCTATCTATGGATATATTAACTAGACACCCATGAGCGGGAAATGTACAAAATTTTCGCCTGGTCTAACATATAAACGTTTATAATAGCCTTACAAAAAAAGTGTACCTTTAAGGATAACATTGAGTATTTCTTGCATTGGATAGATAGACAGAACAACCGACCCTGAACAGAAGTGTTCCTTTAGAGCGTTATTTTATTGTGATTAATACTTTAGTAGTTTGAGCATTCTACAAAAAAAAAAAAAAAAAGTTGAATTGTCAGAGCTTGAGTTAAGTTTGTCTGAAGGTTGCTTTTATTTACTCGGTTGAGTTAGTTCACACAGCGGCCTGTCTTGTGTTGAACAATAGTGTTTTCTAGGCCACTGGAGTCTTCAATGTGTGGGAGTTTACATCATTGCAATTGGATTTGTCAAAAGAACTATTCATTTGTTTTAGGTGTAAAACTTCAAATGAACAAACAATTGCACCTTCATCATGACCATGAGAGCAGACGTGGTGTCTATATCTCTCTTTACATCCACCTTTTTTTTGACCTTAATGTCTTTCTGTGGTGTACTGAACACAAACCCTATGAATAATAAAACACACTTTTGGATAGTGGCAAGGTCATTTGGAGACTATGGCGTGAGTTATACAGGAGAATAAAAGCAAGCCGATTTAACTGTTCTGTTAACCATTATTCCAATGGGACGTGTTGTTCCACAGTTCCCTTCTTGCTTGAGTGGGTTCACATAAGGGCCAGAATAGGAAATGTAAGTGTCTGAGCAAGAGTGGATTAAAAAAAATGGTCCTCCAGAACAAAAGGGAAGATGTTTAAATGCATTACCAATCTACGTCTAGTGAGAATATCCTGAGGACACTTCTGCAAACATCAAAAAAGTAAATAAAGGGGCTCATGTGTTATCATTTAGTTGAGAAGCCAGCTGTGCCTTCTTTCCCTCTCACTCTTTTTTTTAACAGTGTAATTTCTCAAAGCGGTGTCATTCAAACCAGTGTCTTCAATTTAGCCAGACCATGAGAAACGCTGGAAATTTCCTACACGGAGCAATGCGTTACATTTTAATAGAGCAACACCTGCGAGGGCAAGGGAATAATGGCCCTCTTGAAATAAATTAGAGGGGCTTTATTGAGACCTGTCATGGGCCAGACAATGGCTCCCTGTGCCCAGAGAGCTCTTGTGTGCAAGCCGGAGAATTCGTTTAAAAAGCTTGGAAACCCTATTCCTTCACTTCCTTAATTTCTTTCTTCTGACAGTCTTGCTACTTCCACCCTGGACTTAATTACCTTTTCATTTTTCATTTGCCTCCAGAGTTGCCTCAAGCTTCAATTTGCTCTTTTTGGAAGAAATGTGGAGGAAAAATAGAACACCTAAAGTGAATGTTTAATAGTCTTATGTAATATTACTTTGTGCATACCATATTGCATTGTGGGGTGCACGACTGGCAATATGTGTTGCAAATGTTTTTTTAAAGGAAATATTTATCATTCATCATCATGTCATTCCAAACCATATCTTGTTTTCTGCAACATAACCTTTTTCATACAATTACAATGAACGGTGGCTGAACCTTTCTAGATTCAGAAAGTCTGACAAAAGTATTCTGATTCATACAGTAGATTTGAGAAATAGACAGACATTTGAGCATGTGGTTAACCTAAATGTTTAAGAAAAATTAAATAAAAACATTTTGTCCAAGAACAGACAGTACCTGCCAGACTATGGGACGTGATCTAAATTTAGTTTTACCAATGCAAGTCTGTTATTCAGACGTATCCAAATATTTTCACATATCTTTTTTGGTATTTGGGTCAGTACTGCATTTTAATGTCATATTTAGTTATACCCTTAAACAAATAGTTCAAAGATATCCTCACAAACATGCACATTTGAGGAAAGAACAATTTAATCATTTGATAGGAGTTAACCATATGCCAAGAGGATTTACTGTTATTTGAGACAATTAGATTCCTCTGCTGTCTAGGCCCAGGTTGATCGGATACTAGCCAGACTTTGTCGAGGGAACACATAACCGAGTTTGTGCTATTATTAGAATAACACCCCAGACCCACAGGTATTTCACAAATATCTCTCTCATCAAAGATCTTAAGCAGTTAATCAAAAGCCACCAATGGTTTCCCCAATGCATTCAGCTGTATTTAGCACTTCTGAAATTACTCTCACACCTGACAAGTACACACATGCAGGGCTGATCTGGTCATCATGTTAAGCTCTCCAGAGAGAGGATGATTTTAAACACTTTTATTATCATTATTATTTATAGTGCAACGAAGCTTACATTTGTCAATCAGTGCCTTAAGAGCCATGCAAAGCCTGATGCTGTGTGGTAAATAAACGAATTAGCATGTTCCATCTTGAGCAAAACAATGAGTTAATTAAATTATTCACTTCATACTGTCAGTCGGCAGCATAACAAATTAAAATTGTCCAGTGTGATTAAATGGGGTGATTGTCTTGTAATTATTCTTAATAATTAGTACTGCTGAGTTAAAGCATATTATAATGTCGAAGGGCAGGATGTATGAATCGAAATCAGAATTAACATTTTAATTATATAGAGTAAAAGTCCATTTTTTTAAACAACTCGAACACTGGACATATTCCTGTTGCGAACAAAATACTGTACAAATGCATCTATCCATCATTTACATCTATCTGTCCGTCCGTCCGCTTATCTATCACAATCTCATCAGCATAAAAATATAAAGTCCCCCATGATGGACAAAGGACTGAGGATCTTTGTAATAGGGAATCATTTGGGATATGGCCTCAACATCTCTAAATGAAATGATTCACCCAGATTGTCCCAGCAAACCCCCATGGAAAGGACACATCCAGTTCTGAGTTCCTCCCTTTGGAAGCTGTCTTGTCTTCTCAATGAAATAATAAAGCCCTATGAGATGTGTTATTTCTGGAGAGCAGATCTTTGTAAATGAATGTGGGGGTCTATATTCAAGGTCTGTATTGACCTGAAATCTTCCTGACATCATAGAGTGGAAGGGAAAAGAAGAGCTGATGAATTGGCTGGGGGTACAGAGATTTGAGTCGGAGCCCAAGGGCCAGGCAATGCCCTCAGGATTGACACTTTCGGAGACGTCCATGTCACCTTAACAGAAGTGAGACTCATTTCACAGCTTCAATTTATTTCACTCTGAAAAGTTGAAAATTGTGCAAGTCAATAGACACGCATACACATTTACACCATGTGCACAGTGCCAAAAGTGTACTTTAATTCCTAAAAGCATCAAACCATAACTTACTTCAGTTTGATCTACAGCTGCTTTGACAAGTCTATATACCAGCCCAGAAGCATATGCAACTGAATTACTAACCTTTGTCACATACTTTCCTTTTATCAAAGTCAGTAAATAAGTCGATTGAAAGAAAAGCGAGAGGGTAAACTCATTATAAATCTTGACAGGCCGATTTTTACTCTCAACAATTCTTAAAACTGAGAAATTTTAATCAAAGCAGTTCAATGCCTGTGCAGCTCTTGGTTATTAAAATCTGATGTGACAGGAGTTTTCCTCTTTTTTTTTTTCAGGTGCATGCTGGTAATTAGATTGAGAAAATCAGACAGAGGTCTACTCAGCAAAGATTGTCCATTTCCTCTTGTGGTGTAATTTAAACATGAGATAGATGAACTGATTTCAGGGGTCAGGTCGATGACCGTACACAGCCATTAAGAATCCCCTTCTTCGTGATATTTACCACAAAATGACAAGATCAATTTACACTCACTTTAACACAGTAGATAAGAGCGATCAATCACAAACCGTAGGCCTCTGGTACTAATTTTATATCTCGGGGATAACTTTGACGGAGGCTTCTTAGGATTCCATGAACATTCACATTATATCAGTTGATTTGAATGCAGTTCAGGTACTTGCGACACTGCATAATTCACTTTGGATTGAGTTCTCTGAAAAAGATCAGTTGGGCAGAATTGTAATGATTCTTTAGAGAGGTGTTTAAACAGGAATCAATGAAGGTGTCTCGGTGCTGGTTTGAGTGCGATAACTCCCTTTTCCTTGAAATGTGAAATGCCTGTGGTTCTTGGGTCTGTGAGAAGATGGCCATAATTTCATGTAGTACATGTTCATTTGGGATGTATTGGATTTGAGTGGAAGTGCTATTGAAATATTAACCAAATAGTGTGCAGTTTTTCCTGCATGGCTCTTAGGATGGCTCTTAAAGGGTTAGTTTGAAATCCCCAAAATTAAAATGATGTCATCAATGACTCACCCTCATGTTGTCCTAAGCCCGTAAGATTTATAATTCTTATAATTTTATAATTTATATTATTACAAAAGCATTTATAATATTACAAAAGGTTTGGGTGTCAAATAAATTCTGAAGTTATTTTTCAAAGAATCCTGAAAAAAAAAGTTTCATAGTTTCCACAAAAATATTCAACATTGGTAGTAATAATAATAATAATACATCTTTTTTGAGCACCAAATCAGCATATTAGAATGATTTCAGAAGGATTATGTGACGTTGGAGTAATGATGCTGAAAATTCAGCTTTGCATCTCAGGAATAAATTATAAAAGAGTTATATAATTATAATTCATAATATTACTTTTTCATTGTATTTTAATGTAATGTATTTTTTTAGAGATTTTAAATGTGTTTTTATCCATAAAATAGTCTACTGCATAGCACAAAGCAATCTCATAACATCCTGCATGCAAAGCCTAATAAACCCCAGGTAAACCCAGAGCTGAAGACAGAGTGAGCATTCTCTCTTGCCCTCTTGCTGTCCATCAGGCAGGTTAAAGCATTTGAGTGGACTGGATCAGAGAGAAAGAGACACCACTGGCCCTGACCCTGTCTGCCTTTAAGATTAAAACTCCATGCAGTGTGTGTCAATCAGGCCAATTGTACTGGCCAGCTAGTGCTGACGGACTGAAAGTGTACGGCAGAGGAGATGATACACATTGCTCGGCTCCCACTGAGAACGGCTTGTGAATGGATGGAAGTGATTTTCTTTTTCCTTCGGACTTGTCCGAAGTATAAATATAAAATCATTGGTTACCCATAAGCCAATCACATAACACAATCACCTCTCTCTCCAACGTAAGCATCACCTCTATTTAAAATGTTTAACAAACCCTCTTCTTATTCGGCTTCAATTTGCAAATGCCCATTATATTCCAACGCATTCTCATCCTCATCAAACATTCATTCGCATTCTCATCAAACTGTCGCTTTTGACCATGCGTCAACATCTGACACACATGGCAACCTTTAGTGTCAGTTAGAGGACGCGGGTTTAGGTCTGGGGTAGGGTTAGGGTCAGACCACTAGGAGGCACGTCTCATATTGATGCTTAAAGGTGCCATGTGCATCGGATGTTGATGCATGGTCAAAAGCGTCAGTTAGATGACGCCCTAGGATGAGAACTGGCTGAATATTCTCCACAACAGAGCGAATTAAATCCCATATCTCCATATCCACAGTCGTTTTCGATTTCTCTAACCTAAAATACAATCTTAAACTCGCCGCTTAGCATCTATGTCACGGCTCTCAGCCAGCCCTCTGTTCGTTGATTGGCCGGTTGTTTTCAGGCCGGAGGAAAACGGAGAGATAAGTCGCTATCTCAGACTGAGTACAGAAGCACACTAAAATTGAGCGGAAGTACAAAGTCTGGCGTAGTCAGGCTACCGAAACGTAAGCTACTCTTATCTAACCCTCTTTTTATTTAGAAGGGATCAATCATGTATATATATATGGTGTGAGGACCCTATTGGAATTGCTCCATTTTTTTATTGCTGTGATGCAAAGCTGAAATTTCAGCATCATTACTCCAATCTACAGTGTCACATGACTCTTCAGATATCATTAATATTTTTTTCATGATTTTCACAGTCAAATTTGAAGGATCACAAGTGAGTGTAGTATCGTGTGACAGTGGGAAGGCTAAAAACCTTTAAACCTACCTTGACTTTTGACTACTTCTTTTAAATAAAAGATCATGTTTTAAAGTGAAACAGAGAAAAGAACCAAAGTAAATCTCTACAATGTAAAGTGAGAATGAATGCAGAAGGGCACAGACTGCAAATGCTAATGACACAGCACATGTACAACTAAGGGAACAATTAAGCATAGATTTAAAATGCCAAGGAAGTAATCGTGCAATTACCGAATATTTATGGCTGAGAACGAGAAAAGTAAAAGAAGAATAACCTGAATGAACAGCGTTTTTTTTTTATTTGATCCCTTCTTTCACTGGTTAATTTCTTCATATGTTATGGCCATCCTTTCTCAGAGTAAAGGCCACAGTCAAGGGGGTCAATATATTTTTAGTACATCAACAACAATAGCCCACAAAGCCAGGAGAGCTGAGCAATTAGAGGTTTTGGCTGGGATCCTGACTCCCATGCTTGGTCAACCTGCCATCGCTTCAACGTGAGGGCCTTCTGAATCACTGACATTCACATAGCAGCTGTTATTGCTCCTGACTGGGCTGTTTCATGTTTGATATTAAATCACGCAGGTCATTTATACCTCCACAATACTGGCTGGGGTTCACGTTTAACACAGCTGAACCTTTTACTGTAAAGACTCAGGATTGTGGGGTGACACATGCCTTTGGTGTGAGAGACCACGGTGAGACACCAATGTGTCCCTGAGCAAAATACTTAGGCCCCGTCCACACTACTGCGTTTTCGTTTAAAAACAGAGAATTAAAACTAACACGATCTTCGTTCACACCAGCGTTTTATCTGCGTATTAGAATTGATCTCCGTCCACAACAGAACGACTGAAAACGCGGATCACTTGACCATTCTCCAACACTGGGCATGCGCGTGCCGGTGTAAACGGAGGCTGACGAATCAGGGAAGGACACGTCATGACTGATGACACCTAATCATAGAGCCAAGCGTGAGCCTCTGCTTCAGCGTTTATAAAGAAACGCCATAAAACGCCCTCCGGAGATTCAAAATGCAAAACGGAGCTGCAGCGTTTCTAAACTTCTCCGTTTTAGGTCTTCGTTTTTTCCGTTGTAGTCTGGACTGGAGGTGCAAACGTAGGAAAAGGTCTCTGTTTTTAAACGAAAACGCAGTAGTGTGGACGGGGCCTTAACCCCTAGTTGCTCCAGAGGTGTGCGACCTCTGACATTTGTAAGTCACTTTGGATAAAAGCGTCGGCTAAATGAATAAAATGTAAATGTAAATGATTTAATAAAGTATTGTGTACAGCAGTTAGGTTCATGTTCAAAAAAGGTGCACAAGGAAAGAGAGCCCAATAGTTCCATCAAGTTGAAATAGCCTGTCAAAAAAAGATAGCCAGAATTTTATTGAAGCAATATTCCAGTCTTGTTTACCACAGCGAACACGGAAAGCCAGGAACCCATGAGGCAAAGTTTGCTAAAGCAAGACCTGAACATATACACTAACAGTACAAGTCACTGCACACACCTAAAATAACAAGCCTTATATTACATTTTCCAGCCAGTGGTTTTGGAGGTATGCTATTTGTTTTCTCACAAAAAAATACAAAGCTGCGCTTTTCTCTTGGAAAGGTCCAATCTCTTGATCTGCGTGAATAAAGGTCACTTGTAAGCCTGACAGTCATTTGATACATGAGTGCTATAATTAGCATATCAAGGGACATTAAGCTCTTCATTAACTGTGCCTTGAACAGCAATTAGCACATATGAGAGCAATTAAATTCACATATTTACTTTAACATTTGAAGGCAGGTATTAGTCACCATGAAATATTAATCTGGAGAATAACTACCAAAAAAAACCCCCTAAAGTATTTACCCCTATTTAATAGATTAGTTACTCTAAGAATTTCCAAACCCAAACCGTATGCTCGTCTCGTCTACGTCAGCAGCGTCACTGAACGAGGATTGACAACAGAGGCGGAAGACAATACAATTCTGAATAAAGTCGTGGTTTTTGTTATTTTTTGGACCAAAATGTATTTTTGATGCTTCGAAACATTCTAACTAACCCACTGATGTCACATGGACTACTTTGATGATGTCTTTATTTCCTTTCTGGACAAGGACAGTAGGCTATACCGTACATACATTTTCAATGGAGGGACAGAAAACTCTCGGCCTAAATCTAAAATATCCAATTTGTGTTCCGATGATGAACGAAGGTCTTACGGGCTTGGAATGACATGAGGGTAAGTCATTAGTGACATCATTTTCATTTACCCTTTACTGAGTAAAAAATAAGTGCATGTGAAAGAGAATTCTCTACGCCAAGAATTGCCAAGTCTTTCATCAGAAGTTTCCACCAGAAAAAAATATGTTTTATTACAATATAATGCAGAAATGCTGTGCAGTAGTTAGTCTGCACCATATGCCATTTGACCAAATGTTTCAGGGAAACTGACATTACCTTAATCGACTCCCATGATTTGCACTTCTTTGATAGAGTTATGATGACATTTGATGATGATATTTGTTTACATTTGGAGTTTCATAAGATTTACATGTTTTGCGTCATCAAAAACATTATGTTTAAAATTAGTGGATGTTGAAAGCATAGCGGATATACATTTTTCTTACTGTCTATGTGACTTATGTGTAGAACAAATTGTTACACAAATTATTGTTACACAAATGGTTCAATCTTTGAAAGGTTGTGTTGTGCATTAAGCTCGTCGTGAGTGAAAATCAAAAATGAATGGTGCAAATATTTTGATCTGACTTCCTCACGTGATTCTATTTACAGTATTTCGTTTTTGTCTTCCAGTTTCCATTTATTTTGAAGAACAAATAATATACTTAGCCAAACAAACTAATTGAGATCTATATCTTTTATTTTTATGGAATTCATTCATGCCAACATTTTGCACAGTTGTTGATTTGACCTCTGGTTTTGTAAATATTGTGATTTTAATTTGAAAATGCATATGTTAAAAATAAATTTAGCATTTTCAAATGACTGGAAAAAAAGTGCAAACTCCTGCAATAAGCTTGAATCCAGATTTATTCACTGTTGCGATGTATACAACTTTTACCACAAATAAAATAGAAGCAATCATCATATATTTCTAAGAAGAAGAAGAAAAAGCGTTTATTATGAAACTGCACAATACTTGAAGGAATCCTGACTTGAGTTGTGTTATTGTTGTTGTTGTTCCAATGACCACACGGTGTCGCCAACGAGTCAGGAACAGGAGTGCAAGAGCAGTACTAATCCTCTGCCGTCGCTATTTTCCTCAGTAAAGAGAACCGCTGGATCCGCTGCATTATTTTAGCGTGCTCTCTTGCATTGCATATCTCAACTAAGTCAGGATTTTTTTAAACACTCGTATAAGAAAAGGCTTCAGTGACTCGTGATGGATGAAAAGCGCAGAGCATCCTGTCAGTATGGATCCCTGGAATGCACGAAATGGAAAACAGATGTGGACCAAACAGGTATGCCTACACCTGTATCAAAACCTGTTAGAACACTTGCATTTTCTTGTCCATTGGACTTTTTGCCGATTGAATGCCACACGTGGAACTTCTGCTATTTAGAGATTGGGTTCATGGACAGGTTAAAAGAGATGTTATGCTGAGATCGGAAAACAACTCATAGTTTAGCCATAAATAACTTAAATGTTCTACATTTGTCTTTGGAGATTGTGTCGATTGATATTATCGTATTAATGGGGATTTAGTAACAAAAGATAATTTGAAGTCACAGTCACAAAGAGGGATGTATGAAGGGGACTCGTGAAAGAAAACCTGTCTTTCCCGGTGCTGCTGTTGAGTTTACATTGTTGTCTTCTTTACATTTACCCCTCTGTTCTTAGCACAGTGACTCCCTGAAGCTTGCTGTAATGAACCTTAGGCTACTAACAGAACTTTGCTAAGTCTTAGAGATCATCAGGGTAAAGCAACCTTAGTCACTCAAGTAAACAATTACATTCTGTTTTAAACTAAGCAACTACACTTTAACTATGCATTTTCTTTTATTTACAGTACATTTCAGAAAAATACTAAAATGCTATTGTAAAAACCTTGGTTACCTTGTCATACAGTATGTGTATGATGAAAATTTGTTATTTGTTTCTGTAAAAATTGGCTACTGTCACATTTATGTTTTTTTGAAGAACTGAATGACCACGATTTATGAAAAAAAAAAAAAATCTGTGAAAGTCTCAGCGTACTTAGATTGTATTGTATTTAAATAGGCTTTGTTTCCTTTACATGCTTTCTATTACATCGCAAAACAAATAAAAAATCCTTTTTTTCTGTACTGTGCTAAATCTGTTCTATTGCTTTCTCACTCTCAGAGTAGTACATGCATTTTAATGTTTTTTTTTTTTTTAATTATCTAACTTGACATAAGCCTCAATGCTTCAGTGGAGTTGTTAACTTGTGCGTGTCTCAGTACTTCATGCCTTTTGGAGGTTTGGAAATAATGAATGACCGAACATATTCGGTCATGTGAGCCAAATAAGAAAGGGAAAAGGTCAAATTCGTACCATTAATATCAGTCAGTACATCATGTTTGAATGCATGTTGTTCTTACTTCAGGCTTGTAGAAAGTACAGAAAGTGCTTGTAGAAAGTAAAGTTATATTAAAAGGGTTTTTTAATCTGTAATCTGTTTAAAACACAAACACAAAAAAACACATTAAAATGCTAATAAATACTTTAATAGTGAATAAATAATACAAGAATAACAGTACCATTCAGGCATAACATTATGATCCCTGACGGGTGAAGTGAATAACACTGATTATCTCTTCAATACGGCACCTGTTAGTGGGTGGGATATATTAGGCAGCAAGTGAACATTTTGTCTTCAAAGTGGATATGTTAGAAGCAGGAAAAATGGGCAAGTGTAAGGATTTGAGTGAGTTTTAGAAGGGCCAAATTGTGATAGCTATAGACGACTGGGTCAGAGTGTCACCAAAACTGCAGCTCTTGTGGTGTGTTTCCGGTCTGCAGTGGTTAGTATCTATCAAAAGTGATTCAAGGAAGGAACAGTGGTGAACCGGTGACTGGGTCATGGGTGGCCAATCCTCACTGATGCACGTGGGGAGCTAAGGCTGGACCATGTGGTCCGATCCAACTGCCAAGCTACTGTTGCTCAAATTTCTCAAGAGGTTAATGCTGGTTCTGATTCAATCATTGCATTGCAGTTTGTTGCCTATCGGGCTACATAGCCGTAGACCAGTCAGGGTGCCTATGTTGACCCCTGTCCATCTCCGAAAGCTCCAACAGTATCAGAACAGGACCACAGAGCAATAAAAGGAGGTGGCCTGGTCTGAATCATGTTTTCTTTTACATCACATGGAGGGCCGCGTCGGTTACCTGGGGAACACATGGCTCAGGATGCACTACTAAGGCAACCTGATGGAGGGACGATGTTTTGCTGGGAAGCCTTGGGTCCTGCCATCCATGTAGATGATACTTTGACACGTACCACCTGCCCAAGCATAGTTGTAGACCATGTATACCCATTCATAGAAACTGTATTCCCTGGTGGCTGTGGCCTCTTTCAGCAGGAGAATGCAGAGACGACCTCCCAAGATGGAATTGTGGGTCTGAACTCTGAAGGCCAGAGGGCGAGCTGGAGTGACCAAGGGGGAGGCGAAACCTGAGGGAAGGCTGAGCGTGGGCCGACGTCAAAGGGTCGGATGGCCGGAGAGCAGAGGCAAGTACTGGAGCGCAGGAGCCAGGGTGACAGGACAAGGAGGAGCGAAGTCTGCTGAGGCTGTAGGCGAAGTCACTGGCTCTTCTCACCCAGAAGGAGATGGCTCCCTGGATGCCTGAGGTGGAACCACACCACTGAGAAGAGGAGAGGACACAAATGGATTGATGAGAGACAGTGACGACTATGTGGCAGGAGTGACTGAGGACGAAACTGGAGAATTGTAAATAGTCCAATGAGACCAGTCAAATCTTTTATAGTGGTTAGAGAGATGGTGGGACAGGGAGGCTGGGTAGGACTGACGAGACAGATGAAGAAGATTCTGCAGACAAGATGGTAAGGGGTAGTAGTACGAAATTATTTTCTCTCACAGTCAATATTTAGACGACTGCCAGATTCTCACTCTCAGTGGTGGGAAGGCAGGCGTGGCTCTCATCCTTGCCTTCTGATTGATTCCACAAACACTCCCTTGGTGGCAGATGGTGCACCCGGCACGCGAACGTGGTCATACTTGCGCAACTCAGGCTTCGTGGCGATGTTCAGCTCACACACTTTCAAAGGTGTTGGCTCACAGTTTGTGGCAGAGAAGGGCTCGACATCTTGGGCTTATGCTGCTCCACACAGTCCGATGGACCCAGATAGGCACTGGGTTTGGAGTAGGGCAGGTAATGTCATTCACAGTATGCAGATCAAAGGGATACCAGCACTCACTCTCTACAAAGGCGGTGAAGCTCCCTCAAGGAGCCTTCCCTTACAGCTGCTCTTGTATTGATGTCCTCATTCCAGTGAGCAGAAACGAAATAAGGCAGTCGTACGGCAAAGTCGTTAGGTAGTCCAGATCGAGGAAATCTAACATGGTTAAAACCAGACCATTCTCAGTTTGTAACTGAGTTATGGTCTGGCAAAGTTTCATAGAAAAATCATTTCCAAAGGGGCATCACCAACGGACGTAGCACCGCATAGCTCAAATGTCTCTGGGCGCAATTGGATAGATCTAAAACCAATCAGAGTGATGAAGGAGATGACATTTGCAGAGCGAAACGAGCAGACAATCTGATTAGCAATTTGCTCTATGTTTATTTAAAATTAACAGCAAAACAACTGTAAGTGAATGTGCTTTATATAAATCATACACAGTAAACAAAACCTTAACAAAAAAAAAACTTTGCAATGAACTTTGCAATTTAGACACGTAAACGGCGTGCCAGTATAGTGAGACCTTACTGTCTATGGTTGAGATGTACATCTCAACAGATTCGGCTTGAAGTCGTTCATCCTCGGACGCGCTACAAAAAAAGCCATGCTCACAGCTAAGGGGAATGTGGTCGGTCTTGCACACCGAACACGTCATTTTTGCGCGTCAAGTATAAACAAGGCTTTACTCCGTGTCAGCGCGCGCTCTGATCGGTAAAGGTGCACAGCCACAGACCTCTCCCGAATCATCTCCAGCAGTAGCAGTCTCTGAAGCACTGGTCGGTCTCTGTTTCCCTCGTAAGCTGATATTAGTATTTAAACATTCTCTATAACAAAAAATATTTGTGAAAAAAAAAAAAAAATTAATAACATGGTTTTGGCGGTTATAGAGTTCTAATGGAGGTGTTCAACTATAACCGTCATACCCCTTTGTGAATGTACAAAATCTGCTTCACCGTCGCTGTGCTGTCGTCATCGTGTAAAGCCCGCCCCAACTTTTCTGATTGGTGCCGCAATTTCGGCGGATTGAAAATGGGCTAGAATGAGCTCTTTGACAGTCTAACTTGCAGAGCAAATCTAAATTTGCCGGAAGTTGTCTGGGTTTTCCCAGGCTAGAGAAAATCCTCTCGGTGAGCCACGAGGGAGAGTTCTCCCTGCTCAAGGCAAAGTAGCTTCACAGCAGAGATGTCCATAACAAACGAAAACAGGCAGACGCACAATGATAAAGATGAAGTATAATAGGTTTTAATAATCCACAAGGCAAATTTCAACTTAAATTAGCAACACAAAGGACACACTGACGAGAGCCCACAATGAATATTATATTATTTGTTATTATTATTTTAACATTTCTCCAAATAATATAGAGCATCATCATTTTGTTTTCTAGGAACAGACCACTGTATATTGGCCAGGGCTGCATTTCTCTAAAGCATTGTGGGCTAAGTTAATCGTAGAGACCATCGGTCCCAATGGTTCCACAAACTACTTAAGCTTACGATGCTTTTGATATTGTTGCCCTATTGTTGGTTTGATTGCTTCTGTTTCCTCAATTCTAATTTGCCTTGGATGAAAGCATCTGATTAAATGTAAATGTAAAACTTACAGAACGTATTACCCTTAGCCTTGCATAATGGTTACCATGCCACTCACAGTAGCAGTGACATAACCAATTGTAGGATCAGGCGAAGAGTTATGCTAGGCCTGCTAAACCCGTGCAAGTAATAATTTATTGTGTGACAGCCGAGGTTGGTAACCTCGACATGCTGCAATTTTCTGCTGCTGCTAAAGCTTTGATTCATTGGTGCAGGAGGGATACAGATGAAGTTGGTGAAGAGGTTTAAGAGGTCAAGAATCTATTATAGAAAAGGAAGAAGGTAATAATGATACACCTCAAGGAATTGTAAAGGTTTACTTTACACTTGCACTTCCTTTACGTGTGCTATTTAAAGAGGCTCAGTGGTTGTTTATTGATTGGTGCATCTTGAAATGTACCTCACTTTTCAGAAATTCTCCACAAGCACTGCTAATCTTGAGAGAAAAGACATTGCATTAAATCTGATATTTAGTATAGAATGCAATTTGAGCTTTATTCCTTGTGGATCTCCTTGCGGTTGTGATCAGAGGGGTTTCAGACCAGATCTTCTTGTTTATGTTTTTACAGAGGCAGATGTGGTCTCAATGGCGGACTCTACTACCACAGTGGGAGACATTGAGGGGGAACTCTGTAAGATTGAACGGATCAGAGACATTTTGGTCAGGAGGGAATCTGAGCTCAGATACATGTGAGTAAACTGATTTTCACATGTAAATACCTATAATATATACTGCGGGGCCCAAATATCTGTAACCACTAGTGAAAATGCTTCTTTTTTTGTGTTACACATTATGTTATCAGGGCCAACATTGAAACGTTTAATTGAAAAAATGTTGGCATACGTGAATTTCCGAATTTCTTTTTTTTTTTAATCAAAGACAACTCATACAATCTATATGGCGGTATGTGCTGCTGTAATTATGATAATGCTGTTTGTTTTCATTTTTTTATTATTAAAAGTAACTGGAAGTGTCAATGTATATCAAATTAAATGTGAATGTTCTTCCCTTTGATGCACAAGCTATAGATACACCTTCTAATGCACAAGATGGGTCTAAAAAGACCCATATTAATTTCCTGTTATCCATGCATGCTTTTTTTTTTACTTTAAAAAAAATAATTTAATTACTTCATATTAGCATTTAATATTTCATGATCTATAAATTTCCTGATTTATGACTATTCTAAATATCTTATTTTCAATTATCACAAATTCATATTTTAATATTTCCTAGGTTTTGTGTAAATACATCAAGTTTACACACATCTCTAAAACGACCCATCTAATGCAAGTGTGATAAAACAAAAAAAAAATAAAGAAAACTTAAAAAAAAAAAAAAATAACCAATGTCACGGTTCTTTAGATCAACACTGTAACATATTAAATGTTTATTGGCCACTTTGTCACACATAACACACATATAACCGATAACACTGAAAGAGAACTGTAGTGTAGTGCAACTGTAGGGGATCCCCCCACCACCAATGATCTCCTGTTATGACTGTTCACTTCAAACCTTAACTTGGACTACTCACTAAGGCTGCTGGGTTAAAAAAAAAAATTAATGGTCCTTTTATTCAAGGCAGAGCAGTTGGATGGCCGGCAGATAAATAGTGAAGCGGGAGAAAAACCAAAAAAAAACCAAAAAATAAATCCAGTCTCGGTTCGGGTTGGTGGCTAACTGGCTATAGAAATCCCATGACAAAGGGGATAGCCAATACTTTGAAATATAAGAAATCACAACCACATCAATATAAATGCAAACATGAGGGCTTAAATACACACAGGGATAAATAACGTAACCAGAAACATGTACAAGCTCAATCAAAAACCATGGAGTCAAACTAGCGAAGGGAACACAGGCAACCAGGAACAGAACACTAAAAATAAAAC
>JAOTRC010000013.1:16008124-16024491 GCA_027497675.1 Cyprinella lutrensis
AATATGTATGTAAAATGCATAGCTTTATGGGATTCCGTATCCCTTGCAGACACCATGGTTATACTGTTATACTGCACATTCTGACAAATATAATAAGTCATCTGTGAATTCCATGCATACAGAATTTTTTTATTTTTATATAATAGCTAGTAGGTCATTCTGAACAGCCATGTTTCACTTTTTTGCACCAGTATTTTGAATGAAGCTGCACGTGTACAGTATGTTCTCGTTTGCAGTCTAAAATTCATGCATCTGTTTTACATTCGCTATTTCATATCTGGACCTTTCCCCACTGTCAGACTGTCAGGAAGTGCATTAGATGCTCTTTTCCATCCTCGTCTCTGTGTGATGTGTGGCGATCTAATAGCACCTGAATGCAGTTTCGCTGTGTTCACTTGACTAAGGAAGAAGCCTTTAGACATCTCCCATCCAAGACTGAGAGCTCCGTGGGTGAGAGAGGTGGATGGGCCTGGAAACATGGCAGCCTGTGATCTCTTCAAAATTACTTTGCCCACTTCAGACGGCCCCAGCTTTCATATATTCCCCCTATAGAGTGCAGCGATCCACAGATGCTTCAAACTGATATGTTGCTGATTGGTTTATTTCACTCCCAGAGACCATGTTCGGATAAATATGTCTGATTTGATGAAAGGAAAAAAAATGCATTGACGGACGTCTCTCCAGTAGTTATATAGTGATGATTTTGTTGTTTATGGTCTAGCTGGATTTAATCAGGCCTAATTAATTGACTTGCCTTGAATAAAGAGGAATAATTATGAGCTGCATTGCAAAGAGCAGTGAGACCACACACAAAACAAATTGCTGTGTTATTAACGTTACCCTTGTTATGCTCCACGTCTACTTGTGTCTCCGAAGGTGTTCTTGCAACTCTCTTTTTTAATTTCAAGTAAAGCACTTGACCGTAACTCTATATGACTTTGTAATAGACTATTGTTTATAATGTTTCCAAGGCACTGATGGGTTACTCTAATAACTGGCATCCAGGCTAAAGAAACATCCACTTTTGTTCTGGTTCTGATATTGCAGTAGCAGATTAAATCTAACAATCGCTTATAAGTTATCATATCACGCAAAACCTTACAAATTATACTTTGTTCTCAAACTGTTAATGTTAACAACGTAGGCATTGCATGACTACATATATCGTCCTTCAGATATGAATCCTTGTTTTCGCTTTGGTCCGGTTGCAGTCTCCCTTTTTCTGTAGACACTCCGAAGTCCGAACAAAGTCTTTTGCGTTTTACAGCAGTTGAATCAATTGTCACTGGTGATTGTCGTTTGAACCTTTTTGGATCCGCCATCACATTGCTAAGTTTAATTATATCAAGTGCTGTAAGAAAAGGCTATAAATCTCCACCTCCAACATCCTCACACGCAATATAGCCTACTAACCAAAACTCCTTCTGTGTACAGATGTGACGTAATGACATGCTCGAATCTCCCACGGAAATTGGTTACTGGAATTAAAAACATTATTACAAGCTTACCGCTTTGAATCGAGCTAAGGCAAGCAAAGAGTTTTGAACACTAGCTGGTCATGTATTTTCTCAAATATGTATTTTGGATATTTCTTAACCCAAAAAATGCTACAGACTACAGCTTTAAGCAAAAAACAAAGCCAGAGCAACTTTTACAGCACAGTTAGTGCCCGGGACAACGGAATTGTAGGTGATTTGCGAGTTCAGTTTCACCCCTAAATGTGGTGTATGTGTGTTTGCATGTAAGGAGGGGGAGTACATTTCTTTGACATTTCGCTTGCTTGAATATAAATAGATTGCTTCAGCTCTTCTCTGTGGAATCCTGTCAGGACGCACTGCCTGGAAACACCGGCTTTGGCAACTGATGATTCCTCACTGTGCCAGTTGCTTCAACCACCCTTATCATCCGCCTGGCAAAGTGCTGTAACTTGCCCTCGCTGCCTACATGCCCACCCGCACCTACTGAGATAATGTGATAGTTGTCAGCCACAGCAAGCCCAACTCTTTTTGGCAACCAAAAAGCAAGAAGAGTGCTTAAGAACGTACACATCTACAGAATCCAGAAAACAGAGACATTCACAAAACTCTGAGATGATGTTTGGTCAATGATGTGTAGGTACTTGTAGATATTAACATACAAATGTGCTTCTTCTGTGAAATCACTGTGGATTCATTTAAGGTTGAGAATGTGATCTGATCATTCAGTTGTTTGTGATATTTGTAATGGTTGAGTTTCGCAGTGAGAAAAAAACAGAAAATCTGATTAGCCAAATCAGTCAACAGTGAAATTAGTAAGACACCAGAGGGGTGTGTCTGATACAATGGTAGATCTGCATTTCACAAATAATGAGCTCACTCTGTTGATTCATTGTTTTTTGTCGTAACATGTGAGTTGTATTCATATATATGCTTTGTAATGACACTCTCCAGTTAGCCTGTCGGCTAAGAAAAAAATAAGCAATTCAGAGTGTTAACAAATAAGTATCTGCCAAAACTTTACTTAACCAAATTAAGTCAAACAGAGAAAATTATGTGGTAGCCTATTCGACGGGTTGGTGATTTCTGTGACGTTACTGTTTTACGGTCAATGACAAAAGTACTAATCAGCAGTCTCACAAACGTAACCAGCACATTTATCCCCACATAGCAAAGCCACAACACAGTGAGGTAGAAGAACTAATGGTGTGTTCACACCGAACGCGAATAGAACATCAAATACGCATCTATCGTGTCTGGTTAGACGCTTGAATCTTCCGCTCTAGTTCAAATGTTTCAACTTGCGCGGAAGACGTTTATACACCACTGAAAACATAGTTAGATGTCATATTGCTTTTCTTTTTATAGATACTCAAAATTATTACACATTGCACCTTTAAAATGAATATATTTATTCAGCAAGGATGTGTTAAATTGAGAAAAGTGATGGTAAAGATTTATATTTTGAATAAATTCTGTTCTTTTTACCTTTCTGTTTACCAATAAATCCTGAAAAAAAGTATCATAGTTTGTTTCCAACATTCACATTGATAATAATTGAGTATCGAATCAGCATATTAAAATGATTTCTGAAGAAGAATCATGTGACACTGGAGACTGGAGTAATGATGCTGAAAATATAGCTTTGCATCACAGAAATAAATTATATTTTAAAGTATATTCAAATAGGAAACCATTATTTTAAATTGCAATAGTATTTCACAATAATACTGCTTTTACTGTATGTTTGATCAGAATAGTAATGTTTCCAAACTTTAGACCAGTACCGTACATACATACAATTACATAAAAAATAGACGTTTTTAAAAAATGTGACTTTATATTCCACGATATTTAAGATTCAAGATAGAATTGCACTGGTTCTGTACAATACAATCAGAAAAAACAAGCAAACAAATAAATATCCCACAAAAACCATATCTTTACATAAATATGGGTAACTAAAAAATTATTTAGCAATTTTAAATCTCACAATATTAATTAGAATATTAAAACGCAAGTAATTTATGCAACTGGCATCGATTCATTATCAGAAAAATGCTAATTGTTTTGCATGTCTACATTTTGAAGTGGCCAATTTCACTCGATAGGCCCTATTGGGATCATGTCCTCAGGAAACAACAGCTTCTTATAGTGATTTTTTGTAAATTTGATGAAAATGGAGCTCTAAATTCTCGTTACACAATTGGTAAGCACGGTCATCTCTCTTGTCCCAGCAGCACAAATTAATTCTGACTGAATCTTAATTAACAAATCAGTCTTGGTTTTATTTGAATATGCATGTCCTGAGCATAGAGGACATCTGAGAGAAAGACAATAAAGCACGGGACAGAAGAAAGTTTACCGTGACAGTTCAGCAAACAGAGAGGGAATTGTTAAACGGCTATAGAGGGCAAAAATCAGCCGAACAACAACCTTGCAAGCCAGCCACTATTTGTTAGCCATATTGTAAATGTTTGAGTAAAAATTACATAAATGTATGCAAATGGGAATGGTAACAAAGCACCATGTGAC
This sequence comes from Cyprinella lutrensis, assembly GCA_027497675.1. Taxonomy (NCBI): domain Eukaryota; kingdom Metazoa; phylum Chordata; class Actinopteri; order Cypriniformes; family Leuciscidae; genus Cyprinella; species Cyprinella lutrensis. The sequence goes on from JAOTRC010000013.1 coordinate 16,012,135, forward strand.
AGAGAATGTGAATATAAATGGGACTGCTTTCTAGATAACCTAAAATGGGAGCTTGGAAAAATGAAGACGTATAAATCAATTGTGGAACTTGTCACAAACGTTGTCTCCTTCGAGCTGCTCTAAGTATGTGTATGTGTTCAAGCAAGGCAGGAAAATTTCCCTGTCCTCTTCCATGAGGATATTTTATCAATCTGTATTCATGGGCCACGACTTCATAAGCAAAGGATAGAAAGGAGCAACCTTGACCTTTCCACAAGTCCACAAAATGAAGAGAAAGATCACCATTAACTTCACCATCATCTACTCGCATTTCTTACAGCTGGTTTTTATCATTTCAGATAATGAGATGGAACTGGCAGTGCCAGAGATGCGGTCTCAGTCGTGGCTGACCATTGCATGTGCCCTTGAACCCAGCTGGACCTCCCAAGAAACACAGCAACTCATTATTCTGTCAGATGTCACATCGAGCCATGCAAGAGTGTCAGTAAACCGCCTCCAAACGGAGATGGAGTTTTCACATTGTTTAGCGGGATCCCAGAATAGAAGCCATATTTCAAAGCGCAGACTTTCACAACAGTGTTCAGTTAGTGTGTTCACCACGTCGTAACTTTTTAGTGTGCACCTCATTATTAGTGATTTTACTGCTAGGCTGTTGAAACACAAAGGAGGGAAGTGCAGGGACAGTGTCATGTTGCTTCAGTTGATCAAATGGTTAGTAAAGATAAATACGGGCTCAAGTAAATCCTTTTTTTTTCCGCATTTTCTTCAGACTAGAGAACAGAGTTGAAAAGAGCAACTGGGGCACAATAAAGCAATGGAGCAAGAAACTCCCCCAGCTCCTAGCATGAACGATGCAATAAAAGTCTGATTATTATTTAGAGAGAATATTGCCTCAATAAAACAGCAATTCCAGACAGGATTCACAGGACATGGCACCAAGGTCTCGCTGTGCAGTCATATTTGGATGGATTTCTGTGGTAGAAAGTAGAAAATGAAACCATTAATGAGCAGAAATATGAATAGGAATATCAGCTTCATATCTGTTGGAGCTGCTCCCTTGATTGGATTTTATTAGACAAAAAAGTAGTAAAATGCACTCATTTGTCTTGGATTACACAACTTGCTTCCATTGTGGTCCTTGATGTAAAGCACAAACTTCAAAATTCAAACTCAAAATTACATTGTACTAAACATGATGCAAGTACAGTAATTTTACATTTGGTTTATCCATAAAACTAATATTGGCCTATTTAGCAAAAAAAAAAATGTTCTAGCATCAACCTTACTTAAAGTTTTCATAGCCATACTTGGACCACCTAAATCATTTTCAATCTGAGATAATTAACAGAAGTTACTTTTTAAATTACACAATCCTACCTTGATACCTCCTACCTTGATAGACATGTTAGGAACCTTGTTCAGTTTACATTTAGACCTAAACAATAGTTTGTTTTGTTTTACCTAAATGCAATAAGAGTTTCTTTTTAGAGACCCAGTCTTTTACCTTACACAGCTCCTCACCTATCACTGTATTTTGCTGACATCCTTGTCTGAAACCAGTAAATCAGAGTCATCAGCATATAAAAACCTACCATTACCTACCATTTTACCTCCATCAGTCTGCTTCCTTATAAAATCCGTTAAATATAGTAAAGAATCAGTCAAATAAGATCTTCTAAAACCACAAATTAAACACTTCTTCCACACATACAGATACATCTGTTTGTGCACAATCTTCTCTAAATTAATTTGAAGCCAAACTTAGAATGGAGACCGGACGGTAATTTCCTGGATTCTATCCATTTCCTTTTTTTGTGTAATGAAATGACCTTGGCTATCTTCATATGAAAGTGCATTAGTGCATCAGATCATCTTAGGATGGCTTCTCTGATCTGTTCTGTGATAGACGAGGGTTTGGAGCTGAAGCATTGTAGTGGATATTCAGCGCAGCATTCGAGTCATGACCCAGGATGAGGATAGATAGTGGCATTGGCCAGGCCTCATCCATTCACTCAGGGGGCTGCTGGGCTGGGAAATGGCAGCCTATGACAATATCTCTATTAGGAATGATGGAAAGCATGTCAGCAAGCCTTTATTAACAGCCCTTGCTAGCCTGCACCAGACCTGCTGCTATTTGAGTAATGCCACTCAGCAGTGCGCCCCAGACCTTTAATGTACACCCACATCCCACTGCTGTAATTTCCTGAGAGGGTAGGTCGTTAGTTTTGATTTGTATCAAAATATATTAATAAATTATTCTTTCAATTACCTGTGGCCTTCAACATGGAGAAGCCAAGCCAGGGAACATTTTTCACATCGGGGTTGCAAACCAGAACAAGAACTTTGGAGTTTACAACCAACCTCAACTGAAACAAAAATATAAATATTTAAATTCACCCACTGAAGCCATGAAGAATGAGAGAACCATTAAGAGAGATAAAGAGAGAAAGAGTTGAGAGACTACTATTTTATCGAGCAATCTATTTCTGAATAACTATAAAATGCGACAAACAAGCAAAAAGCAACTGGATCAAGAAAATGATGATGAATAATATTAAATTTGCTCTAAAAGCAAATAGAGGTATCAATAATAGGTATCAAGAATTGATAAACAACAGTTGATAAAATAAGCATTTTTTTCCAGCAGATGAGTCTTATTGAAGTGTTAAAAAGTTGTTTTCCAACTGGATCATTTATAACGAACCAGTTCGCTAAAATGAATCACACATCCAAACTTGACACATAAAAGGAAGAGAAGCCTTTCTTGGAGAGAGAGTTTGATAATTGCCTCAGTTATTCTGAGCAATATGGCATTAAATAAAAAAAGGTAGCATTTCATCATGCAACAACCACAACATACCGAAAAAACTACACTAGTCTGAAAACACCACTGTCACACTTAAAAAAAAAGTAAAATGTACCAAAAAAGTTAAAAATCTACTTACAGTATCCATCCATCCATCCATCCATCCATCCATCCATCCATCCATCCATCCAAACAGTAAAAAAAACTGTATTTTTTTTTCAATTCACAGAAAGTACATCCTTCAGCTTTAAAGTTGCAGTCCGTAGTTTTACCTCTTTGTCTGCACCTCAGTTTGAAATCTGCAATTGCAGAAATTCGCAGAATTATCAACTTTATGTGAGTTGTCACGACATGGCACAGCGCAGATGAACACAATGTTCAAAACATACAACAAGCTTATCGCTTTGAATCGAGCTAAGATAAGGAGATAGTTTTAAACACTGGCTGGTTATGTATTTTCTCGAATATGTATTTTGGATAATTTTTAACCCCAAAAAAACCTACGGATTGCAGCTTTAAGAATAGCCAGTTTCTTCAGTTGGGCACAGAAAACTGAGACTGACACGCAAGAACACAGCACTAGATTGTAACTTTTTGTGTTCATTGAGTTTGCAATCCCTGACAACAAACTTTAGCAATCCTTGCTTCTTCTCAGAAGGTACAGATTCACAGGTGATTGATTACCTGCTGCCCTGAGTTGAACCCAATCCACAAAGGCCAACAGATCATGTGAAAATCATTCACAAGATCACATCTGAGAACCAATTTATTTCCAAAAGGAAATAAAGAACTGCTCATCCCCCTAACCAGTTACTAGGCCATTTTACCAATGATTCAAACTGATATTGGGCAGAATGGTCAGATACTTTGAGTGTCTGGCCTGAACCGCGCATTTTCAGAGCTGTCAGACACGGTGCCCGATGGTAGTGGAAAGGCCCCGTTCAGGCCCGCAAAGTGATAAGGGAGGCTGGAGCTGGAACGGGGCGGACAGCAGAGTGGATGTCTGGGGGAAGAGCTGACGTGAGCACACAACAGAAGATGAACTGGTGTAATGAACCACAGTGGCTCAGCCCAATCCTAACCCCCTTCCCATTGCTCATCACATACTGATCATTCCAATTCGTGGTCTAATAGTCCCACAAGGCTCTGCTCTGCTCATGTTCAGCCTCCTGGCAACTAATGCATTTGGCATCAAGGCCTCAGAACGGGTCTTGCTCAATTTCAGTCATGAAGGTTCACAGGTTTGCATGGATCATAACAGAACTTGACTGGTTTCACCATTAGATTGGCTCATGTTTAGATCAGAAAAGCTTGATTGTTGCAATATGGTGAAAATAAAGTCTCATCCCTAAGGCCAACAAATGCACATATATAGGTCAAACTTATATAGGTAATATATAGGTGAGACAGTATGATGCAAAACAGCATGCACAGCATTAATATCCAAAATGTCAGTGTGGTTTTTATGTCATGCTGTACAACATCTCCTTTATTAAACTTACACAACAATAATCCTGCATCCTCCAAATATTGGAGGTCACAGCTATAATGATCATTTTTTATTTGCAGGAATATACACAATAGACCAAATTAAATAAAAGTAGGCTACGTAAGGGCTGTGAATAAAACAGAATGAAAGAACATGTGCCAATCAGCATTTGTTAACCACTAAAAAGCATTATATGCATGGGATCACATCATAAATTTGCCCATCAATTTAAAGGACTCGGTCATGGACGCTCAGTTTAAAGACCTTTTGAATCGAAAACTTCCTCTGAGATTTTATCATAGCTGATACCTTTTATTTTGGCAAGTCCATAAATGCACAACTCAATTTAATTGACTTGGTACAACAATTTAAGCTATTTAAGCATTTATTTGCATGGAGAATGAGTTGCGTTTGATGTGAATGAACATCCCTTTTTGAAATTAGCAACAGTCACAGGTGTTGTGCTGTGAAAAGTGCAATCAGATCCTTTTAAAGTTTTATATTACATTACTAAATTGAACATGAAAAGCCCATTTATTTGCATAATTTAATCTGTAAAGGAGACCTGAAAGCTCTTATTTTGCTTTCTGCCAGGATGCTATACACACCCTGTATATTTCTTGGCTGGAATGTCTGACGATTTACGAATTTGAAGAATCTTTGCATGAACAGACACTGATTTTAACATTATAACGAACCAAGGATAGAGCAGGCTCAACATCAAATACAGTACCTCTTTGTGAGAAGATTAATTAAACTGCAGAAAATGAGAAAGAACATTTCAGGACATTCAAAGCAGTGATGAGCAATCATTTATGGAACACAATGGTACACTGCAGTGACTAGGTGAGTCAGAACAGCCCCAGTCCCACCATCTGAATATTTACTGAACACACATACCCAACAAATCCACATTTTTATCAATCTACAGCTCTGAAATTGAAATAAAAGTGCTGGATATGCTTTTGAGTGTTAAATTTATCCAGCTCTGCTTGAGGAGATGCATTACTCCACTCTCTCCATTTGAATTGTATGTTACAGTGCCCATATTATGCCCATTTAAAGGTTCCTAATTTTGTTTTGAAAGTTACCTAGGTTTAAATGCATGCAAATTGGGGGGCACTTTAAATTTCTCATAATATGCATTGCAGCCAATTACTTCCAACTCATTTCAGGCAGTTCAGAATCAGTTCTTTCTTTTAGGCTACTTTTATCAGCCATTTTGATCTTTGAAACTTTGCAGACTTTTGGCATTCACAAACAGCAATATTACACACTACATGCCAGACAATACCTGAAAAACTGTAACAGGCTTTAATGACGACAAAACGCTTCGCTTTGCAGTTGTCCTGTGAGTGCAAATCTTTTTTTTTTTTTTTTTTTTTTTTACAAGAACTGAACAGTTGCAAACTGTTTAGATAATAAAAAAGTTATTAAAAATGTAAGCTCCACAAAATAATTAAATTGACATTTTCCATTAAGCTAGTCCTCAGTATGATGATTTTCACTTAATTGCATATGGGAAGCTGGTCAGGGTCCAGAGCAAACATCAAGGATTCCAGAAATGGTTTAAAAAATTAAAAAAAGGAAAAATGTAATAATATATTTTTGAATAATGGATATTTATGATTGATATTAATAATTACTATTGTCAGACAAACTGTTCTCTTAAAAAAAATGACTACATAACATTTAAGAGAAAAAAAAGTCTGATTGTCTCAGTCTCACTAAACATATGTACATAATGTACAGTAATCCAACTTACAATTTCTGTATCTAGCATTACAGCAACTGTATTCCAGAGCCACATACAGGGGAAGGCTCATTTGAGCTGAACTCTGGGTTTTATTGATTTTTGGCGGAACAGATTAACTGCCCTCATCCTGACTGAACTGCTGAAAATAAACAGAGCTGTTGTCCACTGTTATCTTTGCATACAGCCATCATTTGGTTAAGTTTGCTGTTTGCATTGCCTCATTCACACCGAGCGCACTCTCGTATACTGGTGTATTGATGTTGGTTTCCATATTCACATTTCAAATGTGTTATTTGGCAATTAGTCTGGCAGCTGGCAGAGAAGAACTTATAGCAAGAAATCATATCTAACCATGGAATAAAATGAGATATTACAGCCCATGATCACGCATAAAACATTAAACAGTGTTAAAAGTGTCACATTGCTAAATAAATGGAAAGCCCTAGGCTAGTAACCAGGTAGGCCATTCTCTGATCAGATCCCCGCAGGGTCAACACTGTCAAGCCCTTGAGTGAGACACTGATCATAGTCAATATCGTCCTGGTTGTGTATGCAACCCACTGTTCCCTGAAGGAGGGAACGGAGAACATAGTCGACGGTCGACTGAATGGGGTTTCAGTTTAGGTTAAGTTTAAGGGAACTCTACTGAAGTAGAAGGCACACATATCCAGTCCATAGGAGGGGAATGGCCCAGCAAGCCGAAACTTGAACCGGGCTCATGGTGAAACTGGCTTCTCATCCTTTAACGTCATATAGAACGCTATATGCAAAAACGGCGCTATACTACGCATATTGCACCCTTTATAGTTAATATAACACGCGAACCCAAGACGTCATAGCGTAATATGAGACTTCCCTACCCCACACCTAAACCTAACCATCACACGCGTGTTATATTAACAATAACGGGTGCCATGTGCGTAGTATAGCACCGTTTTTGCATATTACGTTCTATATGACGTTAAAGGATGAGAAAGCGTTGGATGCAAATCATGCACGCCAATTCCATTTGGCTCGTTCAATAGTATTCGAAGAACATTGGCTTGATGCGATCCCCATTCAGTCGACCATCGACTAGGCTACGTCCGACGTTATCGACTGAAAGGGAACCAAATCTTGCAGTGACTTTACTTTGACTTATGTTCACAATTTTTAAGAGCTGTTGGAGATTCTGAAGTGACCCCATAATAAATGTCTGGATAGACAATCATGTCACATTGTAATAATAATCAAACCTGGCATCGGTTTATTTATTTAAAGTCCCTACGTGGGTTTTGTGCTTTAAGACAAACCACATACTGTATAAATTCATACTTCAACACGAATGCACAGGTTTTTTTTCTCCTTAAAACTACAGTGAATCAAAGACAGTCTCAAAAACGTGGTGTGAAATCGCTGGTGTTTCTGATGTTACAAGTAACCAATCACGTCTTTGAGGCTACATTCTGAATTTCTAAGCTTGTGTGAGTGAGTGGAGAGGGGGCTAATTTCCAAATTCATAGAACCACCTATACTAAACTAGACAAGGGTGTAGCATTACATTCAAGCTAGATAAAGGCATGAAGACTTTTTTCTAGGAAAAAAAAAACGTTTAAATGCATCATTGTATTTATGTGTGTACTGTATGTGTATATATGTGTAGTCAGAAGATCATCCTCAACATCTGCATTTAGCCTAAAGCTGAAAAAAACTTCCATGGAAAAGGAGTATTCCAATATTATTCCAATAGTAAATATTTAAATTTTAAAACCCTTTCCTCAACTGTTTTTACTAAAAAAAATTGCCAGCCAGTGCCATCATTTTATCATTATTTGAAAGAAAAAAAAGTGTCATAAATTAAGAAAAATCCTGTCAAAGACAGGGAAAGAGTTAATGCTGTTGTCCATTGCCTATCATTAAAAGTACATTTCCTTTCTTTGTCTCCTGGGAATTCTACTGTTATAATTAGAAAAGAAATATATATTACATAACCACAAAGAAGAATCTTTACGGTGAGTTATGACAGTATATACCCTGGCTTTTTCTCTAGATCCCTCTCAGATGAATCTGCAGGAGAGATGCCCTTAGATTTATGGGGCACTTAATTCAGCAGCTGGAGAATCGATAAACAAGACATAGGGGCCAGTCCTAAGTTGATAACTCCGAAACACTAATATATCATAACACCTCGTGGAGACGGAGTGAGTTTCTCATTCATTTTTAGACACGTAGCCTTGATACTGGAATAGCGATGTTTCTCAAAGCCTATTTAGACGGTCAGTAGGAGTAGGAGATATGGATGATTTGCAACAAAAAAACAAACAAACAAACAAAATATACACTATAAAATACTAACCCGTTTTTAAACCACATCATCAATGAAAATACTGCAATGTGCATTATGCAGCTCTTTGCTAAAAGGCTGAACACACCTGTCATGGTTTAAGACATACACCATATTCCATCTGAACAATAACTCCATTTCAAATAGAGGATTGTACTACGTCTTTCCATTGCCTAAGCACAATGAAGTAATGGGCTACAGAGCACTGCTGAAGAAGGTTCTGCTCCGTGGACTGAAATTGATTTGTTGCAAATGGCAAGAAATGGATGGAAGTGTATCGCCAGAGTAAATGGCAGGTGACTGCAAGCTCAGAGCTTAACCCATATCTCTCTTCCATTGTGACACTGTCCTCATATTCACAGTCCATTAAAGTCAGCAGCTCCATAGGTTCGTCACGTCTATGGAGAATATAGACAGCCTTACAATCAGGACATTTTATTCATAATAAGCTGGTGACCGAGAAACCAGTAGTTGGTTTGAAGCATGATTGCACTTTTGGACCTTGTGAAAAGCTGAGTGAAACATGTACTGTGTTAAGTTAAATTAAATTAAATAAATGCGTACGTTTTTAAATAAATACTTTGTGAAAAATAGGCCTATCTTAATAAGAGGTTTTGTGAAGTGAATGACAGTGTTACAATTTGAGGCTAAAACGTTAGTTAAAAGCACATGGCTTCATGTACATTATATAAGCATCATTAAAGGGATACTCCACTTTTTTTTTTGGAAATAGGCTCATTTTACCATTCCCCCAGAGTTAAACAGTTGGGTTTTAGCGTTTTCGAATGTATTCAGCTAATTTTTTGATATTTCGAAGAATATCAGTAACCAGACAGTTTCTGGTATCATTGACTTATATAGTCAATGATACCAGATTGATACCAGGAATCAATGATACCAGGAAGTCTCATTGACTTCCATATATACTATGGAAGTCAATGAGACCAGAAACTGTCTGGTTACTGATATTCTTCAAAATATCAAAAAATCGGCCTAATGGATTTGAAAACGGTAAAACTCAACTGTTTAACTCTGAAGGAGTGGTAAAATGAGTCAATTTCCAAAAAAAGTGGAGTATCCTTTTAAGCAATAAGTAACATTTTTTTTTAATATTACGTAGCCAGTTTTTAATAAATTAGTAAACACCTTGTCAAACTAAAATGTTGCATTTGCACTGCAATTTGTATTGAGATAAATCACACCAAATGACCAAAATTATGTGGACAATCATTTTAAAATTAGAGGTTATGGACAGATAACTTGTCTTCCGTTTGCTGCTATGGTAGTATCCATTCTTTCTTGGTTTTCCAATCAATGTGTATAGCGATTTGCTAATAGACCATCACTCACTGAGCTCAAATTCATCCCAAGCATGTCTGTGTGTAGCAGAAATAACCAAACCCGAACATAATTAAAAGGGAGTGTCCAGATACTTTTTGGCCACAGTCATCAAAACAAATTAATTTGTCTAAACATTATTATGGAACCCTGCTGCTCAAGTAATGTGTATGATGCACTGAGGACGCCAGCTAACAATCTCTGTCCTATCACAGGGGATGGACTTTGTCTTTATACAACGTGATATATTAAAGCCTTTGCTTTCAACACAAAGCAAACCTTATCAACAACTTAATCTATATTTGGATATGTTGTGTCTGGTCGGGGCAAAATTGAGCTGTGTTATTAAGACTTCAATCTCATTTAAATGCTAAGTCTCAACAGTGTGGTCACTTACCTAAGATAAGTGGCATCACATTCTGAAGCACCCTCTTATCCTTGAGTGCCTCCTGGGCTGTTTCTCTTAATGGGGATCATCACACTACAGAGTTGCATGAAGACCTCTACAGACAAGAGCAGCAAACTCTCCAAATGAACCAGAAAGAGATTTAGAGAAATAGTCTCCTTGTATTCCATGGGGGCTCAGTACGAATCATTGATGCTTGTCTGTGCTCTTGTCAGGGGACTTGGAGATGCAGTTCTACCTGCAGCAAGTGAAATACAATCACAAGGGCAGTGCGGCAGACAGAATACAGATGTGCACTGAGGGTCCAAATTATTTAGCTACGAAACCACGGTGCCTTTGGAACAGTGTTGAAGAGGCATCTTGTGCTGTCTTGAGTGTGTTGTTAAAACTAATCAAATGATTCAAATTACTAAAAAATAGATAATTAATGGCTCAAATAGTTATTTTATCTGTCCCTAAAGAAACAATATGAGATCAACAAGATTACAGTAACTGGCTCTTATTATTCAAAGTCAGCTCGATTCCTCTCAAATGCTGCTCCACATGAACCGTCATTTACATGCGTGGAGCGTTTCAAACTCCATCTCTGCATGTGAGCTTAAATAATTACTTAACTTTTATTAGTAAAAGTATTAGCATATAACCTACATATAGCCTGTAAATATACTGTGTGTGTTTGTGTGTGTTACGTTGAGGCAGGAGTGAAGCGGAGGCAGTGCAAGCATTAATTTAAAGGTACAATATGTAAGGATTTTGTAATAAAATATCCAAAAATCATTTGCACAGTGTGATATATTTCCTGCAGTTGTGTACTTACAATATTCCAAAAGTCTCCAAAGATTTTTAATTTTAATTTTAAATAAGTGGCTTGTTCTTTGAAATATAGACCACGGCAAGCAGATTTTGGGACAATCATTAGTTCAACATGATGAAATATGGTCAGTATGTTATTATAATGTTGATCTAGCTTACTGCTAGTTTCGTATAGCAAATGAACTAACTCGTTTAGTGTGATAGTGTAACATTAGACTAAGTGAAGCAGCGCTGCGTTACCTCACAAGTTTAATTCATCTAATAAACTGACCTGTGCGAGTAATCCAGTACCGGTATTTTGCTAGAATTAAATGTCCTTATTCCTTTATATACGCGGAATTCGCATGTGATATCTGTCTCTTTAGCAATTGTGACCTTGCACTCATCCATAAACAATATAAGATACATCAGCTTGACAGCAAGTCCCATCATTCCGTCATCACTGCATCATAAACCTACGCCTTTGTTATTCTTGGAAACTGTGCGCTCAAATATGCACACATATTTGAAAACATCTGAAGCATATTTTAAAATAACATTATTTGCCTGTTCACTGACACAATTGACCAATCAGAAACAGGTATTCAAGAGGGTTGTATAATGATTTTTTTTATATGCAGTCGACCATTGAAACTAGAGCTTGAAAAAATGTATTTGGTTTTGACCTCTATGAAGCAAACGTATCACTTTTCTCTTCCCTCCGCACTCTGTGCTAATAATAAACCTTATATGTTAAATCCTATTAAATTCAGTGAGGAAAATAAATATATGAATAATTTCATATGTAAAATCCCCCCTCTGTTAAGCATTGCAATATGATTTCATAGGCAATGGCCTTGTCCAGTGGATGTGATCTCCTTATATTATGATAAATTAAAGCCCAGCTGCAGCCAGGAGATTTAATTAAGATTCAGCATTCACCTTCGGCAAAGGTAGCTTTGTTACTTAGTTCCAATTAAACTGGTTGGTTGGGGCAAGCCTTGCATTTCTGTTCATTCAGATATCCTTTGTTTGCACTCAGCGGACATACATACCAGAAACAAATCACAAGTTTCCATGTTCAGGTCTTTTGGGAATAAAGGGCATTCTGGGAAAAGTAGAGACAGGGAGGATGGATTAAATGATAAACAACAAATGATATTCAAATTTAAAGCTTGTACACTGTGTAGGAATTTGTCCCATCTAGCGGTGAAATTGTATTTTGCCTTCAAATGAATAGTGCTCTCTAGCGCCTCGCTTTTTGTTGCAACTATAGTGGTCTTTATGACTACTCTAAACACTCCCATGACAATAAAACACTCCCAAGGTGGGGTATAATGCCCCCTTTCTTACCAACCAGTTTGCTTCATAGATCAACAGCAAAATGAACATAGTTTTTAATCTCTAAATGTAAAAGGCAAGTAATGCAACAACTTGTGTATATATA
>JAOTRC010000013.1:16057880-16070174 GCA_027497675.1 Cyprinella lutrensis
AGTATATACTATCTATATATTCTTTTAAAATTTAAATCATTAATGCTTGGTAAATCTACATATGAAAATGTTGTTTTATTAATGCAAATGCTATTTTATTACGAAGCTTTTCTGTTTCTCAAATAATCTCCTTAAGTTAAATTTTCTTTTTGTTTATTCCTTTAATTAAAAAGCTTGCCTAATATGAAAAATAAATAACCTCTTTCACCATCTACATTTTTTATGTGCAAGTCATTAGTTCAAACATGCAGGTGAATATGTTGCCCATGTCAGAACAAATTAGTCTTTAGACATGAGGGTTGTTAGGACTGTGTGCAGTAAGGTCCCAAAGTTGTATAGAGGGAATATTAAAAGGAAAACACTTACGTATGCAGACCTTCACTGCAGTATGAATGGACTTCAGATGAAGTCTTAAAAAGCCAAGAAACTAGAGTAAGAACCATGATAGCCCCCTTGGGCGGTACAAAGGGTGATGTGTGGGTCAGATCTGTACCTTACAGGGTAAAGAAAACGCAGACTCCTGTGGCTACTGGATCCGCTGTAACTTCACAGAAAATGCTGTATCAACATAATTATGTATTCAGAGGTTCCACAATTATGTTCACAGCATTTTTTAAACTAGCCTGGATGTGTGATTTCATTTTAAGAGGTCACAAAATTTGAGCAGGAAAGCAAAATCAACTGAAGGGTGAAAAAACAACAACAATCTTGCATCAGAAAGGGTTAGCAAACCGTGACTGATGTTGACTGAAATCTGTTTTTGATGCAGAAATGGAATTTTTGTAAATCGAGTGTAGAAACATCATGAACATCCTCTTCTGGTTGTGGTGCAGTTAAGCATTGTAATAACGCTGTAGTGGTATGATCTAAAAAGGAACCATTAGGGTCAACAATACCATCCACCAATCAGAGCATTCGAAAATGAAAAAACGTTAGAATGTATTTGCTCAGAAGTGCTTTTAAACCCACACAAGGACTGCTGAGAAACCTAGAGCCAGTGAGTGGATGAACACTAAAGCCATTTTCAATCTCAACATGACTGAGTGATCGGTAAGTGCACTTAATCCACTTTTACCGTACACTATATACAACATAATTCATATGTCATCTTGAGTTAGGAAACGAACTGATGCTTTCAAATAGAGGTACAATGGCATTATATATATATAAAAGATCTTCATAAATGGAATTTAAAAATTAATATTCTATCTTAAAATATATCTGTCTATACTGAAAAAACTCATTTGAATTCTTTTCTAATCTAGCTAGTTAATAAATAAAAAGTTCTGTCATGAAAGTCCTTACTCAATCTGCTTGCAATCACATTGTTCTCTATAGGGCACATCTGATTGCATGGCCCTGCTGTGCCAATTTCAAATACTTGATCAGGCTTTCCTTTAGCAGTTTGGAGTGCACTTTCAGAAATCTTCCACATGTCCCAGTTCCACCTTTATAGATCTGCTACGGGTAATGCTATATTGTACACGGGCAAAATACTTGCCCTCAGCAGTATGTTGTGTATATGCTGGCAGTAGCAAGTACCGCAGCAATATCAAAAACAGCAGAAACATAGCAGATTTATTCCACCAAAACCAAACATATTACCGTTCAGTGCGTTTACATGCACCCTCTTAATGCGATTAACTTGGATTATGCCAAGTGATGTAAATGCAATACTTTGATCAAACTAATGTGTTTATGCTTATAATTGTAGTAACTATTCACATTAAACTATGTGGATTACACCAATTATAACAACAATAAGCAGACATTTGATAAAGACCTTACTCTGATTATTAGAAATAATCACATTGGTGCACAATTATACGTAGTCTTTGACTAATCGCAGTGAGATGTTTACATGACACGAGTAGAACTCTTCACTCCAGTTTATATATTTTCATTATTCAGATTTTTTGATAATAAGTATGGTTACACCAGACTCAGATGGGCATACAGTGTGCATGTTAATCGATTCAAATTAAATTCAAAATAAATTTTTATGGACGTCCTAGGTATATTGGGCCCCTGATGAACTTTGCAATGATGGGTTTGCATACACTGCCGTTGCATTCTTTACGCCGCCGGATGAAGATACAAAACAGAGACTGTGCGAGTTGTGTTGACAGAGTTTAGCGATGAAAAATCTACACACTGCATCCGTGTAGAATCAAGCATGTGCACTTCAGAGCGGTAATAATGCGTGATAAAGCTGTTATTGCGATTAAAATCGGTGTACACTATATAGTTTAATATGAATATGGGGTTACACTTTATTTCGATAGTCACTTTAGACATTCTACTAATTATATAACTTTTCAACTACATGTCAACTAACTCTCATTACAGTATTAGTAGACTATAGTAGACTGTCAATAGACTGTTAGGTTATGGGTAGGTGTTAGGGTTTGGGTTAGGAGAATAAGTTTACTTGTAGTCACCAAGTTACTTTTAATCAGTTGAATGTCTGGTGAATAATGAATAACAGGTACTTTTACTGGGTAAATAAATATAGGCCTGGAGCCATCTGTTCAAATGCAATGAACCCAGCAAAAATATTTAAGGATGAATATCATGCTGAGAGAGAGAATGAGAGAGTTTAAGCCACAATTTATGGATGTATACAGTTTCTTCAGTCAGGAAATGTATGACATAGCATTTGAACTTTTGACTTTTGATTTACACGACTTGTCAGGTTATCAGGGCACGGAGGAAATGGAATTAAAGGAGAAGAATGGATAAAAGGCTGTTTAGTTAAGCCGTGTTCCTTCTCTCGGTCAAAGGTGGGTTATTACGGTGGGCCTGCTGAGCCTTGCTTGTCTTGGCTTACATGTATCATTGGCCTTTCCCTGTGTATATTCTTTTTTTTTCACTCAAAGAGGTCTCAACTTATTCTTTCAGCTTTTAGAGATATACTACAAGGCTCTGAAAGTAAGTTCAAATCATGCTCTTTGAAAAGCCTGGTAATTGTGTTTTTTTAGGTAAATTTATTGGCTTATGACATTCTTAAAGTAGGATATTTCATTCATATCTTGTCCCTGTTGAGAAGTATAGGTTTGTAATCTGAATGGAAGAATCCACTAAAAATGCAATTGCACCTTCGGTTGACTGGCACCCTGTTTGGAGTCAAATTGTTGTTGCACATCCCATTTGTCTACTATTAAAATATGTCAAAGCAAAGTGGACCTCAATTCAGTTGACAGCTGATCTCCAACTCTCTTTATGTACTCATGACAGTTAGTAAAAAGCTGCTCATGCACTATCAACAACTACAATTTTAATCCCTGCCACAAAATGATGAGTTTATTTTATAAACCACTTCAGATTGTCGGCTGATGTCACATTAAGTGGCAGAGAGATGTTGAGCTTGTGAGCTGTAACACTCTTAGCCAAATAAACAAACGGTCTGAAAGTTAATGAGTTCACACATGAGTCTATATCCTCTGCTTTAAACAATACTGTGGCTAATAACTGTATTGAGTAGTGTGGATCAGGGATCATGTGCAGTTTCTTATGGCTCCTGGGGCCTGATTACAACATATCAAGGTTTGTATTTGGAAAGAGCTCCCATATCTTGCATAGTCAAGCTCAAGGGCTAGAAACCGAGATAAGACAAGTGTTTAAACATTTCCCAGCATTTTTACCAGTGAAACTGCAACTGAGAGACTTAATAAATACACATCCCATTAAAATTATAGCTGGGGAAGTGGCCACTCACAAGGTTATGTTTGATGTTAATCGATTACAATTGCTGGCAGAGCATGCCGATAAGGTTCTGCTTCCAAGCAGATGCAATCGCACGTATAAACATATAGAGCCAAAAGGTCCAAATGTCTGAGATCCCTTTAAAATTTGACTGTTTTTCAGTTTCATTTTTTATTATTAGAAATTACACTACTGTTCAAAAGTTTGCGGTCATTTATTAACACATAAACAACATTAATAATAATAATAAGAAGAAATGTTTATTGAGAAGAACAGGATCATGTGACTTTGTTATCACATACATTACTTTTTAAAATATATTAAAATAGAAAACAGAAACATGAAATTGTAATATTTCCTAGTATGTTTTCACTGTATTTTTCGTATAAAATAAATGCAGCCTTGGTGATTATAAAACACATTTGAAAGCATAAAGATTTGAGTCCAACGTTGAATTCCAGAATGTCTTATTTTTTGGTTTATTTTTTGTCTGTCTTAGACTTTTGGAACCTGAGTTGTTGATCACGTCGTTCTCATGGTGGGAACAAAACAAGAATGAGGGTACAGTAATGAGAATGTTTCATAATGTCAACAAGAGGACACAAGATCACAGATTCGTGGTTAATTAATTGTTAATGGAAACAATCTTGGAGGCAATGACTCACCTCACCTCTGGGCCGATGGGTTATGAAACATGCTTGGAATTCCTGATCAGTCACATAAAAAAATGTGCCAGGCAGTTTCAGCTATGAACGATAATCCATATGGTCTTTATCCCACAGAGTGATGCAGGCATGCACAATGTAATATTTGTGGATTCTACGAGAAATAGGTGTGACTCATTTGCCTGTTGTCATCAACCAACTAAAAACCAACGTTCTAAATTTATCCAACACACTCTCAACAGAGAAATTCTGCACCACTAAAACGTCACTCTTGAACCGCATTCAATCTGGTGGCGTGTAAGAGGATTCCATTAGAATTCAGCTAGGGTGCATTAAATTGATCAAAAGTGACAGTAAATGTATTTCTAATGTGGCGACATATTTCTTTTTTTCAAATAAATGCTGTTCTTTTGAACTTTCTATTCATCAAAAGAACCCTGAAAACAACATGCATCATGGTTTCAAATGTTTCTTGAGCACTAAATCAGAATATTAGAGAGATTTCTGAAGGATTATGTGACACTGAAAAGTGGAGTAATGATGCTAGAGATTCAGCATTGCCATCACAAGAATAAATAACATTTTAAATTGTAATATTTCACAATACTGCTTTTTTTAATCAAACGCGGTCTTGGTAAGCGACTTCTTTTAAAAACCTTAATCAAATAATGAAACACATTATGGTTGAAAACAATTCTTCAAATGGAGGTGAGTGTCACAAGAATGACATTTTGGTGGTGCAGGATAAAAGTCTTGTGACGTTTCTCTCATGAGACTGTCCTGTTTATTGACTGCCAGAATCCTTTCATCCTTTGTCATGTGTGTTTGTCTCACTTTGTTGTGCCTTTTTTCAGTGCCACAAGAAATTTCATTTTGAATAATTAATTCTTTGTTGTCATTTTGGCTCTTGCCATGGGCTTCTTGTTTTCAAAGAAAGTTTGATTCCTCAAATGGCTTGCCTTGACTGCACTCACTGTGATGGTGTTTTGAAGAGCTACATGCTAATGTTAGGATCTACATTTGCACCCAGGCTTTGCCTCTTGACATTTGGAGATGATTAAGAAGCTGTCCCTGACCTAACCTTTGCATCCTAAGAACCGCATTAGCACTTCCATTATCATTCAGTCTGATCTAATGAAAACTCTTTAATTGTGGCACATATATTAAGAGTCTTAATATATGTACAACATAATTGAGGCAAGCTCAGAAAATCCCCAGCGTGAAATGAAGCATTTAGCCAGGACTGAACTTAATCACTGTAATAGCATAACGAATTTAATGCGATTCTCGCTTGTGTTTTGAGAGACAAAGCAAAAATGGGTGTTTCTGCAACTATGGCACTTTTAGAAAGCAAACTCTATAAAAACACACTTTCACAATTTGCAGTGAACCCTGTCATCTTTCTAAAATAATGACAGTGCCATTTCCATCACATCTCAAATGATGTATTGTCTGAATTTTGTGATGGGCATGGCATATATTTAACATTTCTGTAATAAAATCATAGACCCCTTTGTCTTATATAACTATCTAACTTTTTTTGTGCACAATTTCACAAAATGACCTGGAAATGACAATGATACTCTATTTACAAGTAAATGCCTTGCGTTTTTCTTTGTTTTCTTTTCTCACACACCATGCCTCATATCTCTTCTTGAGAATGCTATCATATTTTCTTCTTGGTAGACAAGTACATAAGCTTTTTATGTAAACAGAAATGTTATCAGTAGCAAAACTGTCGATCATGGTGCAATGACACAAAAACAATATTGTAATTTGTGTACGAATTTATATAAGTCTAGAAAGTTTATGATTTCACATTTTTAGATCGTCACAGACTTTAATAATTCATATTTTTAAAATAGATATTCAGTTTTTTAAATTGAAGGTCTAGGACAAGGCTAATAAATACATGAAATAATGCTCATGGCATGTTAAAAATAAGTTTCAAACACAATCAACATTCGTATAACAAAACGAAAAAGTTAATAATAATAAAACATGCAAACCCACAGTCGAGAAAACAAACCAATACGTCTTTATTTATACTTTTATACTATAAACTCTTGCAAAGATGGGGAATTACTAGTCAAAATATGGAAATTAAAACTTTGAAGCTGTGAAACTTTATGTTTTATTGTGCTCATAGTCTTCTACTGTTTTTCCACACAGTGTGTTTGCAAAGAAATAAAACTCAAAAGTAAAGAACTGCAGCTCAAGGGCTTTATTTTGATCGCTGAAAGAAAGGTGGAGATTGAACCTTGCTGCTGGGAAACAACCCCATTGTCAAGTTTTCCATTTTGATGCATTGGCCTTTCCTACAGACTGTAGGCTTTCTCAGATGGCTTTACTGTCCACTCTGTATTGTGTTCTGTGTGTATAGTTATATACTAGGAGTGCATTTAATAGACTGTTCACCCTTGAATGCACTCATCTCTTGGATTTAACTCGAATTCAGTTGCAAGAGTCCATTTAAACAATTCCGAAAATAAATGTCAGGGAACTGTTCTATTAACCAGCAGTCTCTGTCAGAATTAGTATAATTGAACACATTTTATATGTTAAATGATAAAATGTTCCATTGAAATATGCAGTAATTTTGCTCCCTAATCAATCCCGAGTGTGATTTTACTTTTAATCCGTAATATTTCCATTTATCTCTTTGAGCGGAATCTGTTAAGATATGACCTGACAAAAATTTTCTAGTCATTACTGGCATAACATTTGCAGAATTTCCATGCACTGCCTTGCTTCAGCATTTGAGACAGAATAGTAATCTGTGAGTGAATATATTATGCATATTCCCTCATGATGGACTTTCCTGTCTCGTCTGTGACCTGACTGTGAAAATTGGATGATTTCGTAAAATATCTAGGTCACAATGTTAAATATCCTCTCTTAAGATGCATCGTGGCCTGTACAAAGATTCAAGTGTCTGTATCTCAAACAGGTAAAGAGTTTGATAACACTAAAAAAAAGATTTGTGCCGCTTTCTTGGCTAAAGCAAAACAGTTTTTTTGTCACACAACAATACAACCGAAACTAAACTAAAATATATTTTATGACTCTAAAACGAAATACAATAAAATGCGACAAATTAATTTCAGTTTGAGTTTTTATTACATAATATATTCTTAAAACTTGAAACTTTTCCAATCCACCTGCATTAGCAATGAAAGTGGCAAGATGCTGTTGTCAGCAGTAAAATACCATAATGAAAATATAAAACTATGAAACACTGACAATGATAATTAGGTAATGACAACTAACAAACTCAATTGAAAATACAAATTGGAATTAAAAACTCAATAAAGGTTGGAAAAGCTTATTATCCACTGGATTAAATTTCAGATAAAATAACTAAATACATTTTTTGAAAACAGGAAAATGACCAAATATAGTGTGACCACATAAGTAATATTACAAGACAAAGAAGCTTTCTGACCAATTGACATCCTTTCACAGAATTAGGCTAATATGATCATCATAAGCAAAGGATACATTGAATGCATGCTAGTGACAAATATATTGTCACTTATAGCTGTCACTTTAGCACTTCTAAAGAAAAATGAATGCCAATTGTGTTCACAATCCAAATCTGGGTTGTGTTTATGTAGTGGCATAAATCAATATGTGACCGTTGGCTCAGAACATGTGGCAGTCCAAAAACTCCCAGTGTGAAATTCAAAAGATGTCTCGGCACTCAGACATTTAAAAAGAGCAAATTAATAATGCAAGGTGATCTTGGTAGGTCACAAGGTTGAAAGGCTCAAATGATTTCCCAGACAAAACAATCTTTCCATGTGAAAGACAAACAACCCACCGATAAAATCAGCTCTTGCAATCTAACTCTTTTGATAGCTTGGAGAATGAACATGTCAGAAAGGATTCACAGACGAAAAACGTTTATTAGCAGTTTTTCACGATGCGTTTAAAAGTGAATTTTGAACGTTTTTCCTATATAACAACCGACTCATTGTTATTTCATTTTTCTTGGCGTATAACTAACTTATTGCCAGGTCATGGTGATGGCAAAAATCATTACATTTCTGGTTCTCATCCAGACAGTTATTGCACATAATGTAATAAAATTAACCAACCATCATGTTGTGATAGAAAATAAATGTGCTTATCGACATAATACTAAATACTAGAGCACATACTTCTGTTGTTGGCAACAAATTCATTTGTCTCTTGACAGAAGTGAGCAAAATTAGGTAGATGTCAACAGGTTGCATGACAAGCCCTCATCCTCTAATACTAACAAAATGTGAGATGAAAATATGTTAAATTCAGGTTTATGTGCAACAAGGTTATACACGGTTTATGCCGTGTGTTTTCGGTGATGGGTTATTGTCTGCTAAGCACATTAAAGAGACATTTAGAGAGCCAACCACTCAAACTATAAAATCAAGCCTGTTGGGGGTCTGAAGTCATGTCACATTAAATCAAAATACATTTCATTTATTACTAATAAAATGTAATGTTTTTTTTTTTG
This sequence comes from Cyprinella lutrensis, assembly GCA_027497675.1. NCBI lineage: Eukaryota > Metazoa > Chordata > Actinopteri > Cypriniformes > Leuciscidae > Cyprinella > Cyprinella lutrensis. Next base: position 16,066,749 of record JAOTRC010000013.1, read on the forward strand.
TTGTTGTTGTTTTTGAAAAGGTTTCGGTGTCATGTGTCCAATGCAAAGTCTGTAGGTGTAGACTGTAGGTGATACCTAAAAACAGAGGCGGAGAGAGTACACAGCTTTATTACTTGAGTAAAGTACAGATACCCCTTGCTAAATTTTAGTCAAGTAAAAGTACTACAGACAGATGTCTACTTAAGTAAAAGTACTGCTTGTTTTTAAAAGTACTTGAGTACCAAGAGTACATTTTCTAAATATTGCAATACTACTGCCATAGTGCTTACATGTATGTACAGAAATGTCCTACATGGAGTTGTGAAAAATGTTAATGTTAATACCTTGGAGAATGTAAAAGGAATTGAAAGTGAAATGAAGTCATTTTCATCTTTTTACCATGTTGCTTTATGTAAGAAAATTTCAGAAAACTTGAAATAGTCTGGCGAGGTGGGGCACATTCACGACATTCATCCGACCATTGAGTTGACTTTGGCGGAAAGTTGAAGGTGATTGCTAATAGGCTTTCCCAATTAGTGGCGCCTGCACAATCCAACAAATTGAGGGTTTTCGAGATTTTTCTTTTTCCCTTTTTTAGTAACGGGTATTCATGGATAGAGTTATGGATAGAAATGTAGTGGAGTAAAGAGTACAATATTTACCTCTGTGTAATTGAGTAAAGTCATGAGTACTCCCCGAAAATGATACTCGAGTAACGTACAGATCCCTCAAAATTGTACTTAAGTACTGTACTCAAGTAAATGTTCTTCGGTACTGTCCGACTCTGCCAAAACACATCAAAATTATTTTGTAGAATTTACTAAACCGGTTCCTGACCTGAACTGAATTTCACAGGCATAACCTGCAGATCAAACGGGTATGAAAAATCCTCAGCGGGGTCACCGACTAACTGAGGATATTATTGATTGCTTCCTCCACTTTCACATCAGTCTTTCAACTCTGCTCTCCGCTCAAGGCTTAGCAAGGTGCACTAGCATCTCTCTCAAGTCCGGATCCAAAGCCCTACAATACCTCTCACGTTGTGGGAATGAGATAAAAGTGAGGCATTAAATATTAATGTGAATCAAGCCGGCCAACTGCCTCATGCTCGTCCGGGCCAGGTCCAGGAATAAATCTGTTAAAACAGCCTGGGGATCTTTTAACCTCACATTCATTGAGGTGATGAAAGGGTTAAGTACACGAACCGTTCGACCTCTGCCCACAGAGCCGAGGCGTTACTGAGCTGTCATGTTGTGCAAATGGGGAAACTCGGTCTCCGTGTTTTACCCTTCTTATGCATTTTACAGCATCTTTAGCTCTCCAAATGCACGGCACATACCCGTCTGTCCGCTGACTTCAGACTCCAGCCTTCGGCAGTGCTGGCAAAGAAAGAATCTTGGTTTCATACCTGGCTTCTGTCACAGCCTCCCTCCATTTTTCAGATTCCCCCCTCTTTGCCTCCCAGAATAAACTTGTGAGCCTCACAGCGCTCGTGAGCCTGTGATTACGCATGGCACATTTATCTGTTTCCAAGGGTATCATTATCCCTCTAGGAAGTTTTGCATTCAGTGAGCTGTGACAGGTGCGGGGCAATTTTGAGATTATTTATAATGACGGCTCCGACTCGGAGTGGAGCATCATCCACAGCTGTCCTGGGGAATTTACCCTGATACACTCAAGTTTTATGGATAATGGCCGCACTCTTACAACCTTCCTGGAAAAAAATAAATAAATTAGTATAAGTGGCATAAAGTCAGCATAGCTTACATGAGTAAGTCAAGAAGGGGAACTAATTTAAAGAACATATGCAACGGCTATAACAAATGTCAGTGGAACCTGGTAGACACAGCGTGTCCCCAAGAAAAACGACAGGTAAGGAGTGCTGAAATGATGACCTTGTGTAGAAAAGAGCTTCTCTGTGAAAATATGTAACTCATCTTGGGTCAACCATCTGTAAGGGTAGAAGAAAAATAAGGGATGTACTCTATTACGTCTGCTAAAACGTTAGATACAGTATAGATGAAAGGCACCAAGTTCAGAGAGAAACAGAATCCATTTTAAAACTTTAAGAGTGACTATATATGAGCAAATCTAGAAGCTCCACTAAAATACTAGTGTTGTTTTTACCAGCTCTTGTGTGTTCTGTGTTTTCCATCACCTCTAATGGGCACACTCAAGAGCAGTCCGATGGATGGGCCTATGAAACGGAGAGCAGCTTTTCCCTTTCTAGGGGTTTCATTATCACTCATTTGATGTCCGTCCTCTGGTAGACGGTCAACGAAAAAATGAAATTTTCAAGTTGCTCCTGTCGCGTCACACACAGTTCATGGGAAGTCCTGAGGGAATCCGTTTCCCCTTCAAACAGCCTTCTACGGATACCAACGGCACAATATGAATAATGAAGCGCGTTACATTTCAACTGCCAATTATAACATTCATCTGGAGAGCTGCCGAGGAATGCATGACTAATAAATGGCAGGAGGCTGTCTCATTTTTTCACTATGAAAACTTTAAACTCATGATCTAGATCTTTTCATTGGAACTGGCGGACAACGAGACGGCCTTTATCATTACTGTACCTGTTGCCTTAGCCCAAAGGGGCAGTGGAGAGACTCCAGGGGATTTTGGCGACATGGACCCCATTTCGTCCTCTGTCACATAGGGTGATGGATGACTTCGCTTTACACACTACATCAAAACAAACAAGGAGGTTCTCCTCATGACTCCTGAGCTTTCAACTCTGCATCAAATCAACACACCTGCATGTGGACACCAAACAAATTGAGTATTCTCATGTGGGGCTGCGAGTGCATCCAGATTGAACCCGGTATTGTCTTGTTTGATTATTTTAGTCATATGCACTCTCAATTTACTTTCAATCTACTCCTCGCAGCCTGCATGACATATACATTTCATAATACATTCCGCTTTTAAATCAAATCAGACAAATGGTTATGTAAACACTTAACATTCTACAAATAGTAGGCTATCAATCACATCACATTAATCACAGATAATCGCATATCAATATTTGCAGCAAAAAGCCCCCACGATAATTCGAAACCATTATTGTGTCAGACGAGTAAATAATTGAATAGAAATCACACCACATGAAGGGAAATCATGCAACGCTCTCTAATTACATTCATATGGCTGAAGCTATTCTGCTCCACTTATAAAAGCTAGTTGCAATATTGATTAATAATATACTGGATTTTGATGTTTTGGTTGTCAGGTTCATTCAGTTTTTTAAATTTAATTCAATAATTGGAGTTAGAAAATTCAATTGGGAATGATGGCTAATATGCTTTAAAAATCAACTCCTCAAATGTAGCAATTTTAACCATGTGGCACATAAATAAAGTTACAAAAGTCATCAGATTATGTATATATTATGGTATACACATCAAATTAAATTAAAAACCCAATTCTACACTAGTAAGATGC
>JAOTRC010000013.1:16083455-16096498 GCA_027497675.1 Cyprinella lutrensis
GTGGTCCTGGTCAAGACAATCTCCTGAACTCCAAACTGAATTTCAGAATAGGAAAGAAAGGTGATTTAAGCAATTTTGAGGTTGTTAGTGCCAGACGGGCCGGTCTGAGTATTTCACAATCTGCTCAGTTACTGGGATTTTGGGATGTAATGACAAATGTATCATCAGTTCTCATAAGATTTGGAAAAGTAATGGCCTGAGGGATCCCAAACAAAACATTAGGATAGGTGTTAGCATGTGACATCTGTACATAATGATATGCTAAGCTGGGAAATAGGTAGAGTTAGTTAAAACTATTCTTGCATAACTTTTGTGTTATAGGGCAGATGAGGGATGGATATTCGACCTTACATTTGAGATTCCATCCAATCGGACATCATAAATGAGACGTACTGTCCTTGTTTGCTGCAAGGAACCCCATTGACCTCAAACAGGGCAAACATTATTTAGTGTTGTGGAATAATGAAAATTTAATCGTTCATTATCCATTTGGCTAATGTCACGGAATGTGCACAAGGATATTTCTAATCCTCGCCCACTCATTTCATGACAAATGATCTGTGACAAAACAGACAGAATTTAGGGGGTCTATTATGGCTCGTGCTTATGAATAAAGCTGTCTTAACAGAGCACAGACAGCTGCTTCGCCATTTGAATAAGACACGTTTTCGCCTGAAACAAAAGAGGAATTTTCAGAGGAAAGCGTGGTGATTCTGGAACAGTTTCGAATAAACTCCCCAAGATATTAATCAGCGTGACAGAATCACCTTTGCACCATCCAAATCTACTTAATCATAAGCAGGATTAATGATCATTAAAGTTATCATTATCAGCATCATCATGTTTAGGGAGCCAACGTCAACATTTGAGAGCAGAACCAACAATATGACTTCTCAACGCAAGCAACGTTTCATTTCTGAGCCAGTAAAACCGTAAAGGGGCTCATTTCCCATAATCCTCTGAACAAACATCATATATCTGTCTGTGTGTAACCTGTGATCAAATGTCATATTTGGCAATGAGCGGGTTTTTGGAATGTTTGGATACGTGGTCGTAAATCCCAAGAGGAAATCATCGTGGAGAATGTTACATCTTCAGTTTGCGCTGGAACGTTTTCAGATTTTCTAACCACAACAGAAGAACAAACACAAGGTTTTCCTTGAGTAAAAATACTCAACCAGAGAAGTTCTCCCTCCTCTAAATTAACTTAACTTTTATGGGCACCAATCAATCCTAAAGCATAACCTGCAGTGGGGGTGTATTATATAAAATTTGGGGAATAAAAGAGCAGGGAAAATATACAACACTGCAGCCCAATGCAGTCCGTGGGGACAAACAGGTTTGTATATCGCTGATTCACAGCCACAGACATTTCAAAAAGAGAGGAGAAATGGCTGCCTGTGTGGAGGTTATCAAAGTCCTTTCATGTGCCTGTTAAATAATGAATACATGCTGATACTTAATCTGTCACCTCTCAAAGATCCATTATTCATAAGTACAAACACTGTCTGAGAGAAATACCCACCTGCAAGGCTGGGATAAAACTGAATGACAAATACCATTCCTCATTTTATGAGCACTCACACCTAAAACCACATTCACGTTTTTGAGAAGGGCTTTGTCTAATTTTATTAGTACTGCATAATGGCATGCGGATAGATAAATATTATTAATCCCCTTCTTCTAAAGACCTCATTTTAATATGATTATAGGAGCATGGTTCTGCAAAAAGCATTTCTCCAACACAGACAAAGAACTTCATTTTCAGCATAACGAGCAAAACAGTCCTCACCTTTCGCCGTGAAAACGGAAGTCTGTCGATCATGCACATAATAAATCTTGCACAATATTTTATTTGAATAAGCACAGGCTCGTGGAACTGTGTCTGGCTAGCAGGTCATCTCTTTGTTCTTCAGGTGCCCTCGGAGGCCGAAATGTGATGCTAACCTGAGGGTCAGTCTCCCAGGAGGAGTTTGAAAAGAGTTGATTGAGAAAAGACAGTGTCGGTCTGATCAACTGAACAAGCAGGGCAAGGGTTATTTCGTGGAGGCAGAGAGAGAGAGAGAGAGAGCGCAGAGAACCAGAGCGCAGAGAAGTTTATCGAGAGAGTCTCTCAGCTCCTGCAAAGGGATTTGAACGTCTCAGTGCATAAACTAAGCTATTAGCTCTCTCATTCACAAAGGGCTTGTAAATGTTTGTGACCTTTCTGCTAAATTTTGCCTGTTAGAATGTGGAGATTATATTAATAAAGTCTTGTCATATTCCATAGCATTTTAAAGGGATATTTCACCTAGTGTTTGACATACTGAAAATTGTGTAAATTTACTCAACCTTATGTTATTCCAAACCTGCATGACTTTCTTCTGTGGAACACAAATGAAGTTATTTTTCAGTCAGACGGGTCCCATCATAGTTGGGGGGAACAAACAACGACCTGAAAACCCCACAGAAGAAGTCATGTTTGGAGCAACATGAGGGTAAGTAAATAATGACACTATTTTTACTCTTTAATCAGCTATCGCTTCAGGATGCCACCGTCCTCCTGCAGGTTAACAGTTTAAAACTGTTAAACTGCAGAAAAAGGAAACGTTTACCATGATGCAAGACTGTTTCAACCGTAGTGCATAACACTATCAGTTTGAAAGAAAATACTGAGAAAAAGTTATTTAAAATAAATAAAGCCAGCATGATACATTGAGATTAAGGCTTTAACAACCACATTATGTACACTGGATCATTAAAGTGTGGATATGGAACAGTGACACATACTGCACAATGCATAGGAACTTGCAAGCAATGGGGGAATATCCTCTGTCTAGCATTTTATTTCGATTATTAGAATGCTTTACATTTTATATGGGCATTAAACACACTGAAAACATGGATATCCGTTTCAGATTCAATTATCAGTGTCAACTTCTCTCAAACGGCCGTGAAAATACAACCTTTTTTGTAAACGTAATGTATGTTCATTTAAATAGTGGAGTAAATTTGCTGGTTAAACACCTTTGTACCTTATCTACCCCATAAGGTTCGTATATAACTTTTGCAGGGTGCTGTTCTGTGCCAAGGTGTCTTCCCCTTAAAGATATGCTTTTTTTTTGTCTTAAATAAAGATAAAGACTATCTAAATAGTAAAGTTTACGTCTCGCTCTCCTGTTTATCCATGACATTATCTTCTCTGTTTACCCAGTATGAGTTCAATTCTAAAAACCCAAGCAGTTTTTAGAGTATTGATTTACTGTGAAAACCCAAACGACTCCTCCACACTGAGCTTGAGTACGACTGCTACCATGATGTTCCATTAACATGTATCGACCAATGAATTAAAATATCACAAGTCCAATCTACACAGCCTTAAGCGGACGCTGTCGGTATAACGGTAAAAACGCACAAAAGCCGAATCAATATGAAATAAACTCATGCATAGCAATGTGACTTCACAACTGAACTTTTTTGACAGCATTTCACAACATGCTCCACAATGCGTATACATGCATGTCAGTCAGTGTGATTAATTTGTTTACTGCACTGAGGGTCATAAGTGACACTCATGCTGTGGCTCAGAGATTTTAATGTAAAGCTCGATATTATAAGCCTGCAGGCAGGGAAAACTTGCTGCTTTGACTTTACTTGTGTCACAGGCAGCATGTCAGATTTGGTTGTGCTGCAGGGTGAGATGTGGGCCGGCGTGAGACTGCTGACATAACAATCCCAGTACTGGCAACACATGACAGGTGGCTCTCGCCACTGTGCTTGTGCATATATCACAGGGAAAAAAAGAACCCCGTCATCATCGCTGAACAGTTGTGGAGCATGCTAGCTTGCAGTATTTGGACTTGCTGTTCTGAGTGTTAAACGTCGAGAAAATGCATTTCATCAGATGTTTCATACATTTAAAAAAAAAGGCAGCTGACCATATTTGTGTTACTTGTTCACTTGTTTTTGGTCAGGTTCAAACCACTTCTTCTAACCTGTTCTTGCTCTCAAGGCTTCAAATAGTGTCGCTTGAGCAAGAGCCCTACACATCCAGTAACACTAACACTTTCTGTTACAGTTCTTATAATGGAATGGATTACCTGTAACACTGCCAAGATCAAAAAACAAACAAAACAAAAAAACCTACTACAACAACCAAAAACGTATCCTGATAATTTTGCTGGAGAATATGTACCCAAGATTACATTTTATACATGTTTGTTTCCGAACCATGATGCTTATGTTTTCTAAAAAAACATAAATAATAATAAATAAATTATATATACATAGCTGCAAGCAGCAACTAAGGGGTCACACCACATAGGCAAAACAAGGAGCTAAAAATCAAGGCAGGGAGCATAAGACCAACTGCAAAAATTAGGAGATGATTTTAAAGGGGTGGTTGATTACGATTTCACTTTTTTCATTTTAAATAGTGTGTAATGTTGCTGTTGGTGCATGAATATTATCTGCAAAGTTGCAGCGCTGAAAGTTAAGTCTAAGCAGAGATATCTTTTAAAAGCTCAGGAAGTTTAATGCCTACAAACACGACTCGAATGGGCTTACAATAGGTTTTATACGTAACTTAGCTCTACATTTGCATTATCCCTCCCTCCAGAATATGCAAAAAAGGGCATGGCCATATTTCTGTGGCTCATCAAACGTGTGTTGGTCATCCAGCTGTCAGGTCTTCTGTGCTCGGGCTTCCCACGGACTTTGTAAATTATCAATAATGGTACAAAGTGGTCACTGCCCCAAAATGCTCATAAATAAAGCATTTTACGCCAAATTCAAAATGGCAGACGCCCAAAAAGGCCAATTTGGAAAAAAAAAATAGTGTATTGTTTGACTTGGCATGCCGTCCTGAATCTAGAGACCAGTTTTGTGATTTTTGGTCAAACTGTCAGACATTATAAGCAAAAATATTAATTCTTCATATCTCCTGACCAGGTGGCACAGTGGCAAAACATTGCATGTACCCTGAAGCCATGCTTGTGTTTTGCCTGCATATGCTAAAGAGCTTAATTGAATATTAAAACAGTAACCTAAAGCTATAAAATAATGGATGTCCATGAACTCAGATTGGAAATTCCATCTCAACCTTTCATCACTCTTTTTCAGATTCAAGTGTAACTAATTAAATGCATAGAAAATCTGTTTAACCTTTATAATTCAGCTTACTTTGGAAATATAAGATAGGAATTAAAAGCTTTTACATTTTACAATATACAATTATCATAACATTGAACTCATCAGCAAGATTTTACATCAAAAGCAATGAAGTTACTGGCCACATTATAGTGCTATAAACACTCACAGTATTTGACGCCTTTGGAGTGACAACTTGCTAGTTAGTCACAACCACATTCTGAGAAGTCCAACTCATTTCGGCTACTCTAATAATGCACTATTTGTTCAGTGAGGCAAAATATATTTAGCTATTAAAAATGAATAAAGAGCTGCTTAAATGCAAACATGGTGATGGTAGACAAGATTAAGTGCTTCTCAGTGGGAGGTAATAGTGAATGTATTCACTCACTCAAAAGGGCAAATTATTGCTGAAACAACTGCTCATTTATCTGTGTGCCCCCCACCGGGACACAATTTCTGCATCACAGTAACCATGTGCATGAAGTTATGGAGAGAAAAAAAATGGAGAGGGTGGCATAATAGTGGCAAGGTAGAACATAAATTTGGCCCCATGATTCTGCTGCATTAATGAGCGTTTATGGGTGCCATATTTTCCATGTGCACACATGCAGAAAGCTCTTCAATATGGTAAACATTTGCTGCTCTTAAAGAATGTTGCACCCTCCAAACACTTGGCAATAAAAACATATTAAAATTATTTTAGAGTCAAAGAGGCTCTCCGCTACATAACCAGAATCATTTTCAACTTAATGAGCTTGCAAAAAGTCAGGGAAACATTTGCAAGCTGTAAACGCAAGCTGTTTTTAACCTAGAAGCTATGAAACAAAACAGGCATAAAGCCCAGAACTGCCAAAACAAAAGGGTGGACCGAAACCCCATTATGTCCCAATTAAACTAATAAGGATCACAAAGTATTTCTAAATGACAGGTTCAACAAAAAAAGAAAAGAAGGTCAAGTCTGTCATTATGTGACTGCACTGAATCACTGAGCTGAACAGTTTGTGAACGATTCATGCAGATCGGTTATGATAGCACAACCAACCAACTACTGTAATTCATTAAAATATATGACTCAAGAGAATGATTCAGTACAGAATCTGACATTGCTTTCTCATGAACATAGAAAATCTAGGGTGCTAAAGCTTTAGAAGAGTCATAAGGATTTTGTATTAATGCTAGAAAATGTTTGGAATTACATTGAATGATAAAGAGGACATGATATGCAATATTCACTATTATATTGTTTTTGAACCTATTTACGTGTCCGCAATCAGTGGCGATTTCGGTTACCTAACACACAAGGGTACCCTAGCCCGATCGGAAAATGCACGGCCACAGTGATCTTGTGCCAAAAAGAGAAAAGAGACAAAAATCGATCGAAAACTCAACGACCTGGCATTCGCAGACGACATAGCGCTTCTCGAGAACGATCTAACCCGAGCACAACAACAGCTAACAGTAATGCAGCAAAATGCCTCTGCCGTCGGTCTCGAGATAAGCATTGAAAAAAACGCTCAAGTCCAATTAAACGATAAATCCCAAATAAAGACCAATCCGTCCATTGATGGCAAGCCGATAGCAATCGTGGACGAGTTTAAGTATTTGGGATCATACATAGTGTCGACTGAAAAAGATGTCAACAACTGTAGCTTTAGCTTGGGTTGCATTCAAAAAATATTTCGAGCTGAAACTTCGCAGACACATTCTGGGGACTCCTGAGACTTATATTACATCTTATAAAAAGAGGCATAGGTCCCCTTTGGACAAAGACACCGAAGGGGAATAGTTTTATGCACTACATTTGTATAAATCCCCTGGACAGATATCTGAATATTGGATAAGGCAAGTTCGATATTCTTGAAAAATTCTTGTTTCATTTTGTGAACATCTTTGACGAAGGTGTATTCTCTTCTTTCTTTGAGAAAGCATGCATCAGAATAGTATCACATTTTCTAGCCATTTTCTTCAACAGCATTGATTTCAGGTGAAACTAAACCCTGCAAAAGTAATCCAATTTCCAGAGTTGAAACCAGCTGTGAAGACAAGAGGAAGATGAGAAAGACCAAGAGGGAAGAAGATGAACTTCTGATGAAAGTGTAAGTAGTCATGCATCCTGTTTTAGAAGGAAGACAGCGCAGGTCAAATTGCAGTGCCAAGTTTCGTTAATTACCTGTCTGAACACGCTGCTCTGCGAAGACTAAATCCACTAACCTCCTGTCTGTCATATTAAGAGGCTTTGTGCTTTGTGGTCACCAGCAGACAGGCCCTCAATGAACCTGAGCAGAAACTTGGTTACCTGCAAGCTTCGCTGGAGATAAAGAGCCTCCCTGCCAACTGTCTAGCTCTCCTTCTCACACAAACACACACGCATGAAATCTCTTGAAGTCATCATAGATTTCTTCCTAACTCGTCTTGGCAGCGTTGATGGAAAAGTCATGAGCAAGCCCAGCACTGATGGGCATAATGAGAGATGAGAATGAGATTATATAAATTTGTAAATTCACACTCCAGGTTCCAGGGCACACACACACACAAACACACAGTGATCTTGTATAAAAATGTGTATAAAAAATGTAGTGCTGTGTGATTGTTCTTAACTTCTCTGTGCTCTACTTGACTTGATAATTGGAAAGTGTTCTGTCAGAAACGTGGCAATGAGCATCCAATATGGTGTTTACATTTACATTTATTCATTTAGCTGACGTTTTTATCCAAAGCAACTTGCAATTGCTTATTCATATCAGAGTTTGCACGCCTCTGGAGCAGCTAGGGGTTAAGTGTCTTGCTCAGGGACACATTGGTGTCTCGTAGTGGTTTCAAACCCGGGTCTCTCACACCAAAGGCGTGTGTCTTATCCACTGCGCCATCACCACCCCAACCCCAGACACAGCCACACAAAGCCATCTGGTGTGGCTGTGTCTGATTGTTTTGTTGGGTCACAACAATCAGACACAGCCACATGGTAACACTTCAAATGTAAAGTACTGGCCAAATATACTGCCTCGCCAAATGTCTTTGTAGACTGAAGGAAAAAAAAAACTGAAATGACACGACAACCATCTGACTGGCCTAGTTTTCTGACAGAAAATGGCTGGACATTTTATTAGTTAGATGACATAAACCCTTGTAAGAGCCAAAATTCCCACTGAAACAGCCACTGAAAAGAAAACTCAGTGAATTAAGACAAGGAACAGTAAAGCCAAGCACAGCACCTGTGAAACACATTGACTGACTGTGTATTTGTCCGGTTAATATTGTGCTCGTTAATTATTTTCTTAATGTGTCTTTTTTGGATGTGTTTGTGATGGCCTGTATCCATCATTTAACCAGATTAAGGTTTTCCATTAAAACCATGACTTATTTCATTCAATACACTTACACGCGTTTGTTTTTATATCATGACGGGGACTTTCCGCTGCCTTGTATTGATTTTGTACTGAGCTAATGATATTTCCTAACCCCTAAGCAAGGGGTCTTTAACCTTTCTCAGGCCAAGCACCACCCATTGAAGGAGCAAGGACCACTAGTTTCCAGTACATGGTACTATTGCTTTTTTAGCCTGGCTTGTGATAACACAAATATAAAACCAAATCGCTCTTTGTTACTTACATTCCTGTCACTTGTTACTTATATACCACTATGTTACTTAGTATTTTAATAGCTTTTGCAACATATGAATCACTGTAAAAGAAAAATTATAATATTGATTTAATGACAACATGCAACAGGGCTTAGATTAAGCCAGGAGAAGGCCTTAGTAAAATTTAAGTACCCTTAAAGGGGTCATGAACTGGCTTTTTAAATTTGATTATATTGTTATTTGTTTATTTATTTTATGATCTTACACTTGTTTTAACTCATATGGAAGAAAAGATCGGTCGCTACTTCTGTTTCATTGTGACTTTATGCTAACATAAATGTGTCATAAGAGATAACTGTTCTTTAAAATTCAATCTGATTTAGACACATCCCGCTTTTTACAGTTTTGCCATTTTGGGGTATTTTTGCCTGTCAAGAAGCAAAGCAAGTTCAAAACCTGTTTTGAAGCTTTCAACTCTCTCCAGTGAGGGAAAGCTTTACAAATGCCTCTTTTTTTGGTATTCTTTTTATGGCTTTTGCCTAAGCTTGCAGCTTCCGGCTTCCCCACATATGGGCTGTTCACTGGGAAAATGCGCAAAAAGCAGATTGAAAAAAACAGAGACTGAAAAGCAGATTGGCTAAAAAAATAAATAAAAATAAATCTGATGGCGACGTGCAGCACCTTTTTATTTTATTGTTTACATAGACTATAGCGCTATCACAGAGACCTGATATCTCAGAACAGTTTTTTTTTTTAATTGATAACCTTCAGGGAATATGTGTTTTTTTCTGCATGCCACTTTTTTTCTGAATTTTCAGAAAAAGACATTTATTTATTCATCGATTTTCTGCATAAACAGCAAAATCCCACCCACGCATCATGCACAATAAAAAAACGTCTTGGTGCTTTGGTCCAAATGTAATTATCTCAGACTGTCCTTTGTCTCCTTTTACAATAGCAAAAAGAGGCTTAATTAAGATTTATCAACTTGTGACTCCAACTTTGATTGCTCAGACAGAATATTCCCCTCGCTGCAAAAACAAGGCCGATCAATCTAAACAACTCAGGAATTTATTGTTTAACCAGCAAAGACGTTGTCCTTCATCAATGCACGCAGTCAATAGAAGTTTGAGTAATGGCTCCCAATTCAGTTGTTATATAGCTGGATAATTTCAGAGGCATGTGGTTTGCCAGTGTGGCTCAGCCAAGTGCTTCTTAACAAACCATTATATGGTGAATATTATAAGGGGAATATTCAGTCTCATGCAGCATGGCATTCAGCACTAAGAAAATGCATTCAATTCAACATGGAAAAGTGCAAAGAAAAAGCCTTGGTCCTTTTATGGCGTCTTCGCTCTGTCTTCCAAGAGTGGGTTTAAGCTCTCTACCTCTACGAGCCTTGCTGAGCCATGCAGTCGGAGCCGTTAAGCTCATTCCAGTATTCAAATACTTCCGTCACCTCGTATATCTTCTGACATACACATGTTGGAATTTGTCATCTCCGTCTTTTATCCACTCGCTCCGAGATAAGTGAAAAGTGGGGGATGACATTTTTCTCAATTTTTACAGCTGGAGGGAGGCATGATTAAGTGGTAGGGAAATATTCCAGAGAAACGCCTCGCTTTGAGAACCCAGCGCTCTGTGTGTGTCCTCTGGCCCTGCCTCGGCTGCTAGGACGGCTCCGGTTTCAGGCCAGCGGCAGATCAGCCAGACGCTACTCCATGTCTTGATTTATATAGCAAATTGGAAGATTTCAAGGAGGGAGTCCGTTTATGTTGGCAGGGCAAGACTTTTGGTTGGTCAGGGCCTGCACAGCCCAAATTCTTCTTTCTTTCATCATTTTCATACTATGTCCATCTCCTAAAACAATATTAATTAATATTAGGTAACAATACCTTCAAAGGAATTTTCCGAGTTCAGTACAGTGATTCCCATCAAATAAATTTCAACTTCTCCCTACTTTTTCTTTACAACAAGCTAAAATGTGGGTTACACTGATAAATTTACAATGAAGTGAATGGAGCCAATCCATAAATGTAAAAATACTTATGATTGCAATACCCTGAAATGTAAAATTTTCACTCTGAGTAGAATAGAAACATGCCAATAGTCTATATTTTATAACTTCAAAAAATCTTTTATTTCAGTGTAGTATAGCTATAGGATGTATGCATTTTATGCCAAATATGGGTGAAAATCCATGACGGTTAACGCTAGCCAACTTGGCGGGTTATGATTGTAGTGCTACGCCTTAAAAATTACAACACATTTTCAATGACCGGACAAACACCGCTGGTGTCCAACTACGACTCCATCTGTTCAAGATCAGTATTTTCCATTAAATATAAATATACAAATACATATAGCCTGCTGTCTTTATTTTAGGAGATTGTGTATTGTCCATTTTGCAGGAACCTGTTTGATTTTGTGGCTTGAGTAAATATGTTTCATATAGATGAAAAATAGCCTATATATCACACTTTTCAGTTGGCACTATTTTTTCAAATACCTTAATTTAAACACCACTTTGTTCAGTCTTGAAGTTTCTTCAACTTTTGCCTGTTCAATTTTATTTGAATACCCAATGCATTCTCATCCAGAGGCATCATATACGACGCTTTTGCCAAAGCGTAGACATCCAACGCACATGGCACACTTTAGCGTCATTATATCACGCACAGAGTATGGGTAGGTTTAGGTCTGGGGTAGTGTTAGGGTTAGACCACTAGGAGGCGCCTTCTAGCCCATATATATGTCTGCGTCTCATATTGACGCCAAAGGGTGCCATGTGGGTTGGATGTCTACACATTGGCAAAAGCGTCATATGATGCCTTGGGATGAGAACGGGCTGGAATAAACAGTGAATGACTGTCAAAGTTGAAAGCAATACAATGATTCAGAATCAGATTTTATAATAAATATATTATTTAAATCTCTGAGCTGTGGCTCTGATTATCTGGTTTATTTCTGTTGTTTGTGTTTTGGCAAGTTTTTAATGGCTGGTAATTTAATCTAGAAGCCAAATTGGCTGGTGAGTGAAAACATTCACTTCAAACCCCAGAATATATGTGTTTAAAAGCACTTAATGACCATTTCTGTATAGAGTTACAGTAGATCCAAACTTACAACATTATTACAATGACAGCATGCCTGTAAAAGATACAACAAGACTGCAGGTTTTAAAAGAAGAATGAATGTAAGTGCTTTATAAAAGTCTGGTCTTCACGTTCTTCTTTTAAGTCCTCAAAAAATCATCCCCATTCACTTCCACTGAAAAAGCCTCATTGTTGTTTAAATTCACCATGAATTTTGAAACGGCTAGAGTCACAGCTGAGTTTGTACCTTCGGCATATCTTTGCACAGTAGTGATTATTATCTGGGCAGGACTCTCTGTGCTGGAGGAGACTGGCGATAAATCAGAGTCGAGGCTGGCGCATGTTAAGGTTTCATTGCCAAATGCTTGCCACCGCCTTTAGGCTGAAGACCAATGCCTGACGTTGGGTTTATTTGTATTCGTTGTTTTCACTCATGCTGTGCTGCATAAAAAAAATATATATTATTCTCCATCAGGATTTTAATACCCATGTCACTGCCAACCATGTTGAGAGACATGGCCAGATAATAATCCATAGACTGAGCTTCATGTGTTGAAAAGTGTGCTTGCAACATTTGTCAAAAGTTTCCCTCGTTGAACATTAAGTCATTAGATACACAGATGAGCTAAGGCTTGGAGAAAAGGAAGCGTTTTTATGTAACAAAAGGAAAGTAATCTTGCTAATGACATTTGGGGGATTTTTTGGCAGTGTCTTTTGACTTGATGGAATAAGTGGACATGTCAGAGTCCCTTTGACATGATATACTGGCGAACCTTTAAGCCCTGCACTTTTCAGGGAGAAAGCCCATTAGCCAGACTTTACAGACGCTATCATAAATTATGACACAGGGGTTAGGCACTTTCAATTTATAAACAGGTAATGTACACTCACACAAATGAGCCTGTGAGTCTGGTTCTCTTGCGAAGGAAATAAAAAAAGATCCGCAAATCCGGGAACATCAACAGCCTTGGGTGAACAAAGTCAAACTCTTTGCAGTCACTCTGAGTTGTCTGGTAAAATGGGACAACATAGGGGGAGTGTGCACATTATGTACAATGGGGAAAAGCTTCTATGATTAAATTATATATATATATATATATATATACAACACGAAAGTGTAAATTATTCAATACAACATTGTTCAAAACTTTGGGGTATCTCATGCCTGGTTCAGATTACACGATTTTAGCCCGATTTTGGCACGATCCGTTTGACATAGGGTGTCGTGGGGATTCGTA
>JAOTRC010000013.1:16096598-16120563 GCA_027497675.1 Cyprinella lutrensis
TATTAACTAACATGAACTAACCATGAGCAATACATTTGTAACAGTATTTGTTAATCTTCGTTGATGTTAGTTAATAAAAATAAAGCTGCCCATTGTTTGTTCATGTTAGTTCACAGTGCATTAACTAATGTTAACAAGATTTTAATAAAGTATTGGTAAATGTTGAACTTAACATTTACAAAGATTAATAAATGCTGTATAAGCGCTGTTCATCATTAGTTCATGCTAACTAATGTAGTTGACTAATGTTAACTAATGAACCTTATTGTAAAATATTCAATATTTAAGACATAAAAGAGTATTAAATAATATTAATAAAGTGCATAATACTATTTATTATTCCACTTTATTAATATTATTTAATTCTATAAATTATTTTTATTATTAATTTGCAGTCTGCTATTCTGGAAAATGCTCAGAAATGTCCTTTAGATGTGAAGATGAGTAGATGTTTTGGTTGTATTACTCAAAGATGATGCTCATAACAAGCTATATGGATGATGGATGGCAATAAGTGTGTGCTTAATCCCACTGCTGTAATCCCGTAATTTTACCACCATTAAATTCTTATTCTATTTGAAAGTAATGGAAATTGTTGTGGGATGAAGGGTTTTCCTCAGCTGAAATAACCCTTTGGGGGTTTTCTAACCATTTAAATGTTCGTAACATGTATAAAGTGTATATAATGATGGCTGAGATAATCTTCATCTTTGTTCTCCAGGGTGTGTTTTCTGGGTGTGTTGGCGCTGGTGATCAGCTGGGGCTCACTGGGTCTAGAACTGACTGTCTCCTCGGTGAGTGTCTCCATGGCAACACTACTCCACACAGAGGCAGGACAGTATTGTACTGATGCTTCCTCTTGTGATCTCTCCTGCACAAGCTTGAATTAGATCTGTGGAATTAACTAAAGCAGACAGTAATAGCTTATCTCTGATAAGAAGCCTGTTTAGCACAGTTATACCCTGTTACTGCTTTGAAGGGGAGATATCATGCCATTTTTTTTTTGGTAGATGTAATCTAAAATGTACTTTGGGACACAGAGTCCCAAATCCTCGCCCGAAATTTTTACACGTTAAAAAATAAATACGACCGCACATTGTCAATTACGTTTACACACTGCCTCTGAAACCTTTTATGAGTCCGTTATAAGAAAAAGAAATCAGATTGGGTTCAAGTTTCTGTTTTTTTTTTTTTTTTTTTTTGCATCTGTAGCAAGCATTTTGGGAAGTGTTTTGACAGTTCAGAGCCACTGAATGACGCATACACAACTTTCGGACTCAGTGTACAAGGACCTTAAAACTCACAATGCAAAAGTAATAGAGATTACCATGGCTGGGATGTCAGAACCATTAGTGTCACATGATCCTTCAGAAAAGAGTCTAAAATGACAATTCACTGCTCAAGAAACATTTCATCCACTGTAAAAAACTTATATGATCAATAAGTTATGACAACATTTGTTTTTACATTCCTCAAACTCATCAAAATAAGTTCTCCTTAGTCATACAAGATTCACTTACACTGTAAAAAAAAATTGTTGGTTTAACTTAAAAAAAAATTAAGTAATCTGGTTGCCTTAATTTTAAGTTGATTGAACTGGAAAAAGTGAGTTAATACAATGAAGGAGACTGATTTAATAATCAGAAACTCAAAATAACAAGTTATCTGAACTAAATAAATTATTTAAGTTGACAAAAGATTTGACAAAAGAAAAAATGTAGTGATAACAAATCTTAAAAATATTTTTTACAGTGTAATTTTATGAAGTTTTACTGTAATTGTCAGTTTAATGTCATTTTTCATTTTCATTCACACCAAGTTTAAGGTGCATACAAATTTAAGGCAGAAACTTTTATTTTCTTTAGTGTTTCAATGTTGAAAACATTTGCCCTGCGTGCTTAATATTTTTGTGAGAACTGTGATAAAGAAAGGTCAGGATACTTTAAAAGAACTGTGTTTATTTGAAATAGAAATCTGTCACTTTTTATTAACTTAGTGAGTATACTAAGGCCATCAATTGGTCCTGAAAAATATTTTTGAACTTCAGTGGAAAATCACTAATTTAATTGCTTTTCTCTGTCATTGTAGGGCTTCAGTGACTTTTGTGCGGCACCTGACATGTACATTACCAAGGTGTCAGAGCAGTACTCCCTTATCAAGAAAGGTACGTTTTAGTCCACTCCAGTTCTCTTAAACGTTTACTTTCTTCCACCTCCTACTTATTTGTGAGTAAGACTCTTAATCTAGCAGGTGTTATTGTGAATCACTCGTGACTCGCGAGTCTGTCTGAATATAGACTGTCCTACACCTCCTGACGGAGGAGCGTGTTCTCTGAGGAGTGAACAGTCACACAGGCTTTCATTTCCGGTTGGCTCAGAGAGGAAGCGTTCCATCTGACTTTCTCTTCCTCACTTTATCAGCATTACTCAACACAGCAGTTCCTCTTCAAAGTGACCTTGTTATCCACAGGAGGCTGGTTGCTCTCAGTAAATCAGTGGGGAAAGACAACTGTGTGGGTGTTTTATCCACTAGCCTGTGTTTGTTTTGCGAGGCCTAGCCCTTTCTCTTTGGGTGGCCGGAGCAAGATCATACATTCTGGTCAAGCCTAATTGAGGTGGACTCGGGGTACGGCCCATTGGAAAATGGTCTTCCTGTGACTTGTTCCCTGGAAAGGAAGCATTTTCACTGGCTTGAACATGTGTGAATCCTATTAAAGAGGACCTATTATGCTGCTTTACATTTTTAACTTTCTTTAGTGTGTGATGTTACTGTTTGAGTATGAAAAAGGTCTGCAAAGTTACAGTCCTTCCAAACTGTTTCTGGACTCCCTCAAACGCCTCAATTGTAGTCTTGAGTTTTCTTCTCAACATACACATCACAATATTCTTCATTTTAACAATTCCCAACCACAAAAAAGTGCAAGGCCTGGCTGAGATGCGTTAGTAGTGTGTTTAGGCGTGACATTTCTGAAATGCACTTCAAGCGACTGACCAATTCTCAACACACTGGTCCAGACGTAGTACAACAGTGACGTGTCATTCTCCATGTATTCATTTACCCATATCATATCAAATAACACGCACATGACAAAACACCAACTATTGTATATTAAAACTGGCGACGTCCTGGCAAGATCCTTGAATAGTTTACTGGGTTTCGTTGCTAGAGAACGACGTTTTTGCCCGCCAGCCAGTACTTATGATGTCACGTGCAAAGAATGAATTGTGAGCACAGTGTATATCGTAAGCGAACGTCTATACATCTGTAAACTAACACTGGTCTCTCTCACTGAGACACCTGTCCTGTTCTCCACTGTTTCTCCTCACACCACAACTCAATTTGTCTCTGACCGTTCTGTCTAATGCCTGGTTTAGATTACACGGTTTTAGCCTGATTTTGGCACGATCCATAGGATCGTGTAGGGTGTCGTGGGGATTCGTAAACAACGGGGATTGGGACGTAAGATTCGATCGTATCATCTCGTATAGTGTGTCATAGTGGGCGACAACCTACGTCGCGTCTGCGATGCTTCACGACATCACGACAAAAAGACTTTTTTTTAATGGTCATCCACGACGGTTCCGTTACATGTATGAGGTTGACCAATAGGAGCACAGAAGCTTTTCCGTACACAACTTTCAAAAATGGCGAAACGAAAGAGAAATGATGGTGCTAGCGTTAAAACTAAAAGTAAAAATATATAAGAAAACAATATTTTACCTCAAGTTCTCTTTGGAGGATTGACAGCTCATACTGTCCTCTTCGAGCAATCCAGGAATGTGTCCATTGTCGGGTTTTCTTTTTTTTTTTTCCTTTTTTTTCTGAACACAGGACAGCCAATACAACACTTACCTCTTCATCCATTGTTTGTTTATGTTCGTTTCCGGAAGTCACTCGCTACTAGTTTCGCCTTCTCGCGTGTGCCGTTAAAGACGGCATGCGATGATGTGTAGTCTGACATGCGTCTTGTCCACGACACAAGAATTTAGGAGTCAAAATCGCGTAATCTGACACTGATTAACATAACAGACAAAACAAATTGTGTAATCTGAACCAGGCATTATGCTCACCAAGGCTGCATTTATTTTATCAGAAATAAAGCAAAACCGTAACAGTGTGAAAAGTTATTATGATGTAAAATAACTGTTTTCTATTTTAACATATTTTAAAATGTAATTTATTCCTGTGATGACACATCTAAATGGTTCTCTGGAATAAGACATAATACACAGAATTTATATATAAATAGATCAAGAGGACTAAAGAACACTTTTCTCACAGCAAGTACGTTCAACGAATCAATAGCTTCGATAGAGATTTGCATTTTAAGGAAGATGATAAGTTATGTCCCCCAGGAAAATGTGAATCTTTATACAATTGATTTGTGGGAACTTGTGGAATCCATTGACACCCACCTGTTTTTACAACATTTAAACAAAACAGTAAAATAATTTATTGAAAAATGCAATAACGAGCCAAATAGACGGTATAATCCTTTATGTTAGAAAATATAATATCATTCATGTTTTTTTTTTATATATATATTTTGATGGTACTTGAATAATCCTGGCAGTAAAAGATTGAAGATTCCCAACAGTTCTAAGCAACAATCACTGATTGCAGTGTTTGGTCAGTGCATCCTGACACCATTGCTTACAGATCATGTCCGCTGCCAGGCCTTGGTCTGCTCTGAAATCTCCTCTAGCGTAGAAGCATTAAAAAAATCACTGGGATTCTGCAAACACTGTGATTACCAGGCCACTGTCAAAACTTTGGAGTATTAGAACATAACATGACTAAATGGGAAGTATTTTAAGGTTAAACTAAAAGCTCTCAAATACAGTTAAACATCGGGAAAAAAATCCTGAAAAGATTTGCCTGGATGCATCCTCTTTAGCATTTTGCTAAGAGGGTTATTCAGCACCGGAAAGGTAAATAGCCATTAGCTTAAGCCAAACCATGACTTCTGCGGGAATTAAGGCTACGAGACATAAATGCGGCACATTACGAAGTGTTGTTAGAATGTTTTAGCAAGGAAACCAAAAGTACACATATAATGGGTGGTTTCATTAATCAGTCCTGTTTCTAATTGCTTTTTTAAAAGCAGAGTTCATTAGCAATGATGAACTGATGAAAGAGAATGAAAATTGGTATGTTTTTACATCCTGTCCTAAAAGTCCTCCATCGGCGGCATGGTCAACCTCTCTCATTTCCTTCCCATACAAAGCACAATACCTACACTTGTCTAACGCATTTAGATTCCATTGCCTGGAAAAACAACAACACAAGTACAATCTTGTGATTAGGACATTGGAGCCAGTTGCTCCAGGTCACGGAAGACTTTTGAGGCTGGCTGTCAGGGAACACAAGCTGTGAGCTCTTGCTCTGCATGTATACAAGAAAGAGGGCATTCATTAAAACAAGAGGTTGTTATGAAGGTATCAGTTTGACTGGATGCAAGCCAAATGCTGCACCGGTGTATTCGGCAGTCACAAGAATGTATACACTGGCCTTAAGACATTTTTCGGCATAGAATTCAAAAAGCATGAGGAGCACTCAAATTCAATGACTGAAAAGTAATACTGTGTTCACTAACATATCTATGGTCATTTTGTTGGATATCAACAGATAAATCGGTGGCTGAAATATATATATAATATACCCCGGGATAGTGATGGCGCAGTTGATAAGACACATGCCTTTGGGAGAGACCCAGATTCGAATCCATTTTGAGACACCAATGTGCCCTGAGCAAGACACTTAACCCCTAGTTGCTCCAGAATCGTGCGACCTCTGACATATATAGCAATTGTAAATCTCTTTGGATAAAAGCGGCAGCTATAATGAGTAAATGTAAATGTAATAAAATACAATAATAATAACTTTATTTTGTTTATATAAAAGTTAAAGCACCTTTAAAAGTTAAATCTCAAAGTACTTCACAAAAATAAGCAATAGTTAGCTAATAGTAGCCAATAGGGAATTTGTTGCAGACTTTGCATTCTAAAGACTGTTTTGAAAGGAGTGTATTTGTGAGCTGGGAACAGTGGTTAATTTTACATGAGAGTAGAGCAAACAGTTCTGTTGTCTAGCGTCATCCTATTCTAGGTAACAATCTTTCGTACCATGCTAAACACACTTTCTCGTGCTAACATCATTCTTTCCTCCGTGTGAGATGATAAAGTCGCAGTTAAACGCGTGACTCCCATCCAGCTTCTCTTTTTTTCCCCCGCGTTCTCTCTTGTGATATACTCTCGTGAACTGCAGTTTTTTAGAACCGCCACATGCTGTTTCCTACGCATGGGTCTCGCTCTGCCGCGGCCACCAGGGTTGGTGAAATCAACAATATTACAATATTATTTTGTGTTGTTAGTGTTGCAATCGAAAACTGGGTGAGTGAACGCCAGCGTCGATTTCTGCGAACCGTTTGCGTCACTCAGGCATGTGTAAGTACCGATCTTTTATACTGCAAGTATTAGAACATGATTGGTTAGGTGTGAATGTAATATGTGACATAACAATTGAGTATTCCCGGCAGAATGTACGCTAAAGCGTACATTTACATTTACAAGAGTAATTTGATTTAGTCAATTATAGTACTTCACCAAAAGGCAATTATGCCTATTAAAAAGTAAGGAGTCCTGTAATTCATGACCTTTAGTTCATGTGTAAAGATTCACTTCCTTGTTACAGGCTCCCAAATGATGGCAAAGCTGGTAGTGGTTATTATAAATGAGGCAACATTAGAATACAGTAAACGTAACGAGGGAGACAAATCACATCAGCGTTTAGACAATCCAAAGGGGTCGAAATCTCCAATCAACCCTCAGAACGCCTGTGATGGCCCAAGGCCCAAAGCTAATGCTTCACACATTTATGAGAACACTAGCCCTCCAATTCCTCGCCATGGCTATGGGAGTTTATAGTGTTTAACAGTCAGGATAAATAATGGTTACCGCTCTCTGTTCCTTAATGTTGATATATCTCTGCAACAGGACAGGTGCTGCAGCTTTTGGTTCCTTGGATCTCAGCAATTAATCTAATGTGTCATGTGATGAACTCGGACGAGACTCCAACCCAAAAGACATG
Organism: Cyprinella lutrensis; assembly: GCA_027497675.1. NCBI lineage: Eukaryota > Metazoa > Chordata > Actinopteri > Cypriniformes > Leuciscidae > Cyprinella > Cyprinella lutrensis. The sequence continues at coordinate 16,103,688 of JAOTRC010000013.1, forward strand.
AATAATACAACGCATTAAATCTCACTTTAACGACTCCAAACCTTGAGGAAAACTGCAAAAGGCCATAAATTGAGATGCTAATAACAAGCATCCAAGTAAAAGTTCTCTGTGTAATGTTGAACTTGTGTGGGAAGATATTGACCATATGTGATTCATTTGCGCGGGTATGTTTCAATTAATCATAGCCGGGGTGGCAGACGCCAACATTCGGCCTCGTGCCACCTGAGGAAGAGTTATCTCCTCTAGCCTGACCCAATGGTAAATAATTAGAGCAGAAACCGATCCCCCTCATTAATATAGCTTACATTAGCATCATTCATTGGCCTAGTTAGTGTGGCAGCCAGAGGTGTGCAAAGAAGAGCGATGGACCAACTGTAAAGATTCACATCTGGCAAAGAAAAGAGAGTTTCTACTTTCTACCACTGCCGCTGTCGATTTTTAGGCTAAGCTACATTTGGCAGAATGGATGTCTGACAGAGGCGGAACTGATTTCCTTTTTCTCAATGGCTGCCGCGGCATGGAAGGGGAACAAAGGAGGATGCAGGACTGAAATCGGCAAATGGACCAGCAGAATGAGAGGTCTTTTCTGCCTCATTGAAGCCATATGGAATAATGAAAGTTACATTAAACGTAACAGGTTTCTGTGGATCTTTGACACCGATGATTAAGCGAAACTACCCCTCTCGTTGCACATTGGCTCATCAGAGTTAAGTACGGATAATGATGACAGATGATCCCAATTATGGGGGTGGTAAATATTAGGTTACTTCACAACTGGACCAAAAAAAGTCTCTTCGTACAGTCCCTTTAAAAATAATTAAACACCTCAATGACACTCATTAGGTCTTGTTCGGTTGTATCCCCATTAGGGGAGATTGTGAGCACAGGGTGTGTTAAAATATATCTGTAAGGTGGTCTTTGTTTCAAAATGGCATGTGTAGTCATTAACAGTCTCTTCCTGTCTGTGTGGTAATGTTGGAAGAACAGCCAGGCTCCCAGGCATGACTCTGATGAGATGGAGAGCGAGCAGCACCCCCTTCCATCACCAGCCTGAGCCCCCTTCTCAACCAGGGCTGTCTCAGATTCACTGGAGTGTAGCAAGTACTGGCATTGGCCATCTGGGTCAGCCCTCCAGAATGAACTCAATGATAGTGCCAATCTTCAGCATGACAAATGGTCGACTCAGACTGTGAGTCGCACATCTCAGCTCTCACTTGGCGTCAGTGAGCCTGGTAACTGCATGTAAAAAAGTTACTAGTTCTCTGATATGCTTATTCAAAGAAGGAAATTGATAAATGCTTTATTATATTTATCTATTATATTCAGTCATACATACAAACATGCATGCATACATTTACACATACATAGATATGAAAAATAAATGTTAGGCCAGTACATACATATTTTTCTTAATTTTCTTACATTTAGTATTAAAAGTTTGAACTCTGAGATGTACAGTGGAGTCCAATACTGGGATTTTTTGTGTAGATGTCCGTTTTCTCCATATTCGATTTATTTTTTTCCATATTATGGATACTTTCAGCTCTGTGATTGGTGGTCCAGCTCTGAAATTACAGAGGGCCAAGCGATAGCAAGTCAATGAGAGACGAGTTTCAAATGACAGGAAAATTTTCTAATATTGTCCTTCTAAATTGGTGAATCTTGTAACTAAGGCGTTTTTTTTCAGAAATCCCACCACCAATGGGCCAGCCATTTGTAGTGGTGTCCAAAACCCTTGTGGACTTTATCAAGTGCACTCATTAAATCCCACAATGCACTGCAATAACGAGTGTTCAACCGATGTACACTCAGTGGCTAGAGAATACCCATGATGCACTGTGAGAGTTGCACTTTGAATGAATTCCCGTGTCTTGCCATACAGTATGATGCGTCCGCAGCTGAATCATCCATCCATTCGTTTTTTCAAACATCTGGTCCAATAAGGATACAGCATATCATACAGGTATAAAATCCTTTTTACTTGATTATTAAATTGTAAATTAAAGGGGTCAACAGATGCAAAATTCACTTTTATATGTTTGCATATAAATGTGTCTTTGCAGTGTGTGGACACAACCATCATACAATGGAAAAAAAATCCAATCACTCTTTTTTTTAATCCTCAAAATTCTAAACACTTTTAATAATTAAGCCGTTTGGATTTTCTGAGCCATATTATGTCATATTGCTCATGCTCCGCCCACGACCACTGACGGACTGACGTGTATTAGTATATTTCCGCTCTCAGCCATTTGTAGTTTCCAACAAAGCAGGTTGCTAAGGCAGCATTTTATGTGTCTTGTGTCGACACCCCCCATGGTAGAGAGGGCTGGGGTGAGCAGTTGCTCATTATCATTTAAAGAGACATGCACCAAATCTAGTCACTGTGAACAGAGCTGTTTTTGAGGAGGTAAAAATGGTGTTGTTTTACACAACATTACAGAAATTTAAACCAAAGTATGTTACAAACTTTACATAGAGACCCTAAAGAATCCTACCAACTTGTGGAAAATGGGCATCCGATGACCTCTTTTGGCTTATACATGCTAGTGTCCATGACAGAGTTCAAGAGAAATATTTTCATTACTACTAGAGGTGTCAAGTTTGCTAAGTTTCAAATGATTTTTAAACAGCAAGCACAAACTATGCAAAAGTGATTTCAAACACAGCCTAAGTTTTTGAAATGTTCCGCCCGATTGAGGAAAAAAAAAAATAGCTGATAAAATAGTTAGCGCTATTCGCTATTGAAACCACAAGGAACATTAATGAGGAGGACACTGTTGCTAATTTATTATCCTCGCTGTTTTCAAGATACATTTTTAAAGAAAATATACAGTATGTCGCTGTCACTTTCGTTGTCACCATATTCTAATCCACTTATTGTCCTATGATTATGTAATTCTTTGTAATGATGATTTGCATTTTATCACTTTTAGTTTAATTTTGGTGATCTTCACACTCACTTTGATATTTGGTTGTGACATGGTTGTTGTCAAAGGTAAATGCAGTTTTAGTAAGTTAGGCTGATTGTAGACGGACTTTTTTCCTGACGAGGGGTGGGGGTGAGAGGGCCAAGGCTCAAGAGAAGTTCATTAATGATATATATATATATATATATATATAACACAGAACATGTTATATATTTATATAAATGTATATAAATATAACACGTCCACCAGGGAACAACATTGCCATGAAGGTGTTTGCCTGGACTTCAACAATGTTTAGGTTGCACGTGTCAAATGCCTAGAGCCAGAACATTGCCTAGAGCATCACACTCCCTCGTCGACCACAGTGCAACCTGGTGCCATCACTTCCCCAAGTAAATGGAGCACACAGCCTACACCCCAATGATTATTTAGCATAATTGAGCGCACTTATAATCAAAAACATTTACATGTTAAAAACATTCATGTCAACTTAATTAGTGCTCTTGGATTTTGGACTGACATAAATCCATTTATTTTGAAAGTGAGCAAAGAGATTACTGAGGCTAAACTGGGGAAACAAGCTAAAAACAGTGTGGCCCCTGACACCCCACTGTTGCTTATGACAAGTCTTTCTTTGACTATCTGTTTGCCATTCAGATCTCCTGCAGCCAGAGATGCATGAAGAGGGGCAACTATCTGCTTCAACATACTGCAGAGTTGGCTTTTTCTGTTGTCCTGCTAATTTGCTTCAAGCTGGGAGAAGTGCTGATTAAATAACTCGGCCGGTGATTGAACGTGCGTTTGGCCACACCGCTTCTTAGCTCCATGGCTCTGACAAACATGTTTGTTTTTCTCCCTTACTCGAATAACTTAATGTTCTCAGTGTTCTTTTTGTTTCTTAACAGAGAGACCCACTCAAAAAAGAGGCTTTGTGTTTGACTACAAGTCTGTCATTGACCTCCCTTGGCTAACTTTTACTGCAGCTACCTGAAAGAGTAAACTTTATTGTTTCAAATATTCCCTATTGCTTAAAAAAACCCCACATTTTATAGCATTCACTCACAAAAAAAAAATTATTCATTGCTAACTTACCATCCAATTATTGTCTTTTGTGTTCTAACAAAAAGTTAGGTCAAATAAAGTTAGCATATTCTTCCCAATATAAAGCCTGCAGCTTATAGTCAATGTTACCTGTCTGTAGGAGGATTTCTTGGTATAAGCACAAAATAATGAGACACCATTGCCAGAACTCTGCAAAATGTAGTGGATATGTTATTTTAATATTTATTTATTTTGTTTGTTTTCCTCTCTCCAGTGGGGCAGGCATCTGTTTCAAGCTTTCATCAGCATAATCCTGTCTGATATAAGCACTACCCACACCAAGCCTGCATTCATTTGTGAATGCATATCATGACATAATTTAATTCATGTCCAATGAATTTAATGAATTGAAATTTAGCATTCGGTAGACGGAGTTTGTGTCGAAAAAATCAACAGCTGTTGAGAATGCATGATCAGGACTAAGAAACCGAACACGACTTCAAATAGAAAAAGAAAGACGGCAGATACGAATAATGTGCAATAAGAAGCATAATATAAATAATGTGGTGTGGTTGTGGGGTTGTGTGCATCCAATTTGTGTTCAAAAGGCTGCTGTCTTTGATTGTCATGATTGGTTGGAAGTCCCAAAGTCTCTGCTCTCATCTGTGACTAATAAATTTAAATTGATAAGAAATTGATCAGGCTTGCCTTAACCAGGCTGTTGCGATTCGGATCCATAAGCCATCAATTATGCTATCCTCTCATCATCTACAGGTTTCCTCATATCATCTGCCATTGATTGGGTAAACATACCTGTAACTATAGCAGAAAGCCAATAATCCTAGTACAGACTACAGAATTTGTCTGATGTATCCTGTGAGGCAAAAAGTATCAAAAGATTAAAGGACTGATCTTAAGATTCAAGAGAGCAGATTCATGTCTCTGTTCTTTATGTCAGTAAGAACAAATCGGTAATGGTTTGATGGTTCATTAAAGGGGTGTTCGTATCCTTCGCTCTGAGGGAAGAGGCGGCTCATGTTCGAGCCACAGAAGGAAACGAGTTACTGATCTTTCATTGCTCGCTCTCGCCTCTCATGACCCATACGCAGAGAACATTTCTTTGCAAAAGGATTGCTGTGGTGAAAAAAATATATATACTTTTGGGTAAAATATCTTTAGATTTTTTATTTCTTTCATGTTATGGCACTATTTGAATAAATCATGATAGCTGATGAAGCTGAACTCTTATGTGAGTGTTTCATCTCAGCATGTGGCCTTTGCTTTCTCCAACTCTTATGCACTTGAAAAGCACTTGATATCACTTCCGATTCAAAGCCTTCCGATTGAGAAGCACCCTTCCACTTCCAGCGCAATGTGTTCTGTGTTCACTCAGCTCCAGGACCTCTTCTGGTTTACCACTCCCTGCTCACTGGTGAGTCAAACCAACCTGATCTGCTGACAAAACTAAAGTATGTTCATATGAATTCCAACAATCTGAATTGTACAGGTTATGAATGGTTTTTAGAAAAAAAAGGAAGCAGGAAGCTCCCTAATCTTAATCGTGAGTGGGGTTTAAGAAGATTGAACAAAAAGGAAAGGCTGCTCACTGCAGAGCCAGTGGGTGGAGCTTGATGTCCAGCTTCCCCTCACTGGATGTAATGGGTGGAGCTTCATGCCCTGGATGTTGATGTCCAGCCATACCCAAATTCTAATCCCAACCTAATTCTAACGAACAGGTTTGTGATTGGTTGCAATGCTCAATGCTGTAAAAACTCTGTGTAAACAGAAAACTATGACAAACTTGGAGTAGATTTTAAATTGAATTCTGTAGTTGTAACTTCAACCATGATATTGCTTATTTGTCGATTAACTGGATCTATTGGGAAATACTACTACTACTACAAATAATAGCCTATGACAGAATGATTCAATCCAAAAACAAAATAAGTTCATAATTGCAATACAGAGCAAACCATAAATGAATTGGAAGCACAACAGAAAGCAAGAGAGAGAGAAGACAGAGAGAGAGACGAATTCAAATTAATCAAATGAAGTCATTACTGCAATTCCTCCCATAGATTATTAAAATAGGAAACGGCTTTCAGTGTACCTGGAATAAACATTCAGATGTATTCAGATGGTAGAGGAATACATCTTTACACATCTTTGGTTGTGATTCACCAGTGAGAGGAGTGTGTGTGTGTGTGTGAGAGAGAGAGAGAGAGAGAGAGAGAGAGAGAGAAGAGAGAGAGAGAGAGAGAGAGAGAGAGAGAGAGAGAGAGAGAGAGAGAGAGAGAGAGAGAGAGTCCAGCGCGCCCAGGGCATTTGGTAACGGAAGCGCGGCACTCGGGAGCGCATCATCGGGATTGAAGCAGCGGCTTTCGGACGCATCATGCGCAGACACTTCAAATCCTCCCCAGGACCAGCCGCTCGACAAAATGTATCTTTTTAGACCACTCGGACTAAAGGATCGTCGGGCTAACTCTTTTAGGTGTCTGGAATTATTTTTTAGTCTTACTCGGAGACGTTTATTCTGAGAACTCATACTGGAGAAGAGACTTAGAAGGCTTTAAAATGCTGTCCGGATGGGTCGAAGCCTCCTCAGAAAAGGTAAGGACTAAAAACACGTTTAGACATTAAAGATACGTTTGTGTTTCTATGCGAATTCAATTCCACTCTTGCGTGAAACTTCTATAACAGCTGATTATATCTGCCATTATCCACTGAAAACACTTAAAAGTTGGTTAAAAATAACAATACAACAAATAAAAATAAATAATAAATAAATAAATATATGGAAGTGTGGTTGATAGATATCTACTGATTGTTTTGGGCATTACGGAATGGCATTCGGTGCCTTTGTATTTTACAGTTCACAACTGTATAGCCTATGCCATTTAGTTTGTAATGCTTATATATTAGCATATTGACTACTAATATCTGCAAAGAACCTTAGAATATACTGAACATTATAATAATAAAGGTTGAGCAATAAAGCCATGATTATTTAAAGTTAAACAAATGGCCTCATGACTGATAAATATGCATTAACAGTACACATATTCATGAATATGTGTACTGTTATCAATCTAAAATACATCCATTGGATAGCTTAAATTTAACCAAATGGCAAATGTTCTGTCAAACACAAATTCCCCCACAAATAGGAAGAGAAAGGGAAAATCAGAGCATTCAGAAGCGTGTTTATAACAGTAAGATGTAAAGCACTTCCATGTGTGATTTTCCATGGGTGCATAAGCATACCACTGCTTAAATCTGTTGTATACTCTTGAGACTTTTTTTTTAATTAACAAAACCCTAGCACCATGGTATAATTATAGTTTATAGATCAATATAGCCAACTAAGTAATGGATGGAGAGAACAAATGGCATTAAATTACACCATGGTTGGTTAAATCCAAATACTCTTTATAATAATGAATGAAAAAAGCTTGCATAAAATGTTTCTCTTCTAAGATTTTACAAGACTATGATATCACTATTTCCTCACAAAGGAAGGAATAGAATAGAATAGAATAGAATAGAATAGAATAGAATAGAATAGAACAGAATACAATACAATACAATACAATACAATACAATACAATACAATAAAGTTGTATGTGTATATCAAGGCCAGTTGAAAGTGTATTGTAGAAGAGACTCCTGTGGTCCTGGTTAACCCTACATTATGGGGACAAAATGTCCCCACAAAGATGGCAATATCTGAAATCTTTGTCTTTGTGGGGACATTTTTTTGGTCCCTGTGAGGAAAAGAACTTATAAATCATGTAGATTGTAAATGATTTTTTTTTGTGATAGAATAAACAGTTAGTACAGTATAAAAATCATTATATATGTGGAAAGTCCCCATAAAACAAGAAAACCAAATGTGTTTGTGTAACCGTATGTGCAAAATATGTGTAAGAAAAAAGAATAATATACAATATTGCAAAAGCATTACAGAACGATACAGACTACACAATACAGTACACAAACTGCAGACCGATAATAGATGGGTAGACGAGGACGTGTAAGGCCTCGATGAAGACTATTGTAAAAATGCAAAGATGATTTTCAACATGGCTACAACAAAACGAATTTCCGAAATTCAGTTTTCAGTTCAGTTCAAGGCTGTTTTTCTTTCCTGTTCAAGCTCATGCACTCCACACCGATTTAATAGAGCAGTTCTCACTGTCCCCAAGTTCAGAATCATTATTACTGAGAGGAGAACTCTGTGCCCGAGCATAGGAGAACAGACCTGTCCATCAGAGGCATTTGACAGATTAAACACCTCAGTGCCCTTTACAAGTCTGAGAGTGCAGACATGCTGATGTCGCCAGTCATAATACTCTCTCCTCATGAAGACCATGAAGTGTGGAGCAGTGTCCTGCTTTAATGTTAGCTACGATTTCTTTCTTTGTTCTATGTATTTCTCTTTTGGTTAATATTTACTATGTAAATATTTCAAACTCTAAGACTGATCGGATGAGCCAAATTGACACATTCAATATTACAGTAATATTAATGGAGCAAGTTGCCATGTTGCTTGGTAAATGTAAACATTCAACAGTCAAGGCACTGAATTTTATTAGGTACTGTACTTAGAGGGAAAATAGTTTACTCTGAGAATTATTACAATAATACATTTAACTCTTTATTGAACTAGATATTGAAACAGTGTATTTAATCTTTATGATGTTGCAATAATCTGACTCGAATCTGGGGGTAACAATGATTTTGCCAGAAGTAAGGAGATTGGATATGGTTATAATAATAATACTAATAATAAATTTAAAAAAAGTGTTGTTTCAGTTAATGTGAAAGAGTAACTGAAATAATGTGTCATTTCACTTGACTGCTATTAAAACGTAATAGAATAGTAATAATTCTGTCAGAAAGTAAAACATGCAGATACTATGAGGTTTGACATTGAAATAACATCTCATTTATTTTTATTATCTGTTAAAATAGGTAAGCGGCACAAAATGCTCCCTGTGAGGAAGGTCGTGGCTTACGGGAATCGTCCAGCTGCGACGAGAGAGGAGGTCATCTCCGATGAGCCTTCCATACTTGCTGCTCTGGCCCACACACTTTGAAATCGTCCCTGCCTAAACTCAGAGTGACAATGTGATGAGCTCTGCTATCATTTCCAGCTTGAGCATGGACGGAGGGATGAGAGGGAGTCGCACGAGTTAATGAGACTATTGCTCTTGTGTTGGGGAGCTTAGGACAGGCAATTACAGGAGGATTACCCAGCGACTTCAACATCGCATACTCTCCACCAGGGCAAGCTTCTAAGAACTCCAGTGAGGTGGATTTTATTTTTTATTATTTTTCACCCTTTTTAATTACGTGCACTGCTGTTGTCAAAAAGTTTGCAAGGTCTTACAAAATGGAGGTACAGATCCGAACGTGGAATAAAGACCTGCCGACTTTGATCAGCCCGTGGATACCGATACTTCTGGGTCTTCACATGCATTTCTCCTGGGCCACAACCTGTCCAGAGGAGTGCCGGTGCGACAGGACATTTGTTTACTGCAACGAGAGGAGTCTAATGTCAGTGCCTCTGGGGCTAGGAGAGGGTTATAAGACCCTCTACCTCCACAACAATCAAATCAACAATGCTGGATTTCCCCTGGAAATGCACAATGTTGCCTCTGTGGAGACGGTGTATCTCTATGGCAACCAGCTTGACGAATTCCCTGTCAATCTTCCCAAAAATGTGCGGGTGCTCCACCTGCAGGAGAATAACATTCAGACTGTGTCCCGCGCCGCCCTCGCACAGCTGCTACGCCTAGAGGAGCTCTATCTGGATGACAACTCCATCTCCACCGTGGGTGTGGAGGAGGGGGCCTTCAGGGAGGCCATCAGTCTCAAGACCCTTTTCCTCACCAAGAACCACCTGAGCAGCGTCCCCATCGGGCTCCCCGAAGAGCTGAGAGAGCTGCGGTTGGACGAGAACCGCATTGCAATTATAGCCGAGGATGCGTTCGAGAATGTGACGGGCCTCGAACGCCTCCTCCTGGATGGGAACCTGCTCACGGACGAGGGCATCGCTCCCGAGGCCCTCCAGACCCTCGTAAATCTCAAAACGCTGTCGATGGCACGCAACTCCCTCACGGTTCCTCCTCCTTATCTGCCTGCCGAGTTTCTAGTCAAGCTCAACTTGCAGGATAATCAGATGAATGAGATTCCTTTGACAGCCTTTCATGGCCTTCATCGCTTGGAGAGACTGGATATTTCAAACAACCAGCTGCAGTCTCTCACACAGGGGGTCTTTGACGGCCTCCGCAGCCTGAGACAGCTCACTGTTCGAAACAACCTTTGGCTCTGTGACTGCAACATTAAATGGGTCATACTGTGGTTAAAGTCCCTGCCAGCTACCCTCAATGTCCGTGGCTTCATGTGCCAGAAACCAGAGAGGGTACGTGGCATGGTAATCAGAGAACTAACCCTGGAGCTCATCCAGTGTCCTAACAGCACCGCCACAGTCCCACAGCCCACACTGCTCTCTGCCTCCACCGCTGAGTCAGCCACTCAAACGGCCTTCACACCCGCACGCTCCTGGCCTACACCCACCCCTTCGCCTCTCACACTTCTCCCTCCGAATGCAGGCGAAGACAGGGAACAGAGGACGAACGACCCGGTCGGCCCGAGGCAGGAGTCGCTGCGCGTCTCCTTTGCGGTGCTGAACAGTTCCTGCATTCAGGTAAGCTGGGTATCGTCATTCGCCGTCACGGCCTATAAGGTGACTTGGGTCAAGCTGGGTCACAGTTTGATAACAGGCCCCATGCTGGAGTCACTTGTGGAGGGCGAACGTGAGGGAATCGCACTGGCAAACCTGGAGCCCAAGTCCACCTATCGTATTTGCGTAGATCCGCTGGACGCGTTCAACAGTTACCACCCAGGAGATGATACGATTTGCTCGGAGGTGATGACAAAGTCCACTTCCTTTGACTCCGGCGATAACACCACTGGCCCCGAGCAGGCGACCCAGCAGGACCCCAGCTCGCCTTTCCTACTGGCTGGCCTGATAGGCGGGGCGGTGCTTGTGGTTCTGGTGGTCCTGTTGAGCATTTTCTGCTGGCACATGCACAAGAAGGAAAGGTCAGATTCGTCAAAATGGAAATACAGTCGGGGCAGAAGAAAAGACGACTACTGTGAAGCAGGGACTAAAAAGGATAACTCTATTCTGGAAATGACTGAGACTAGCTTTCAGATAGTTTCTTTGAATAATGAACAGCTGCTCAAGGGGGACTTTCGCATTCAACCGATTTACACCCCTAATGGAGGTGTTGGATACACAGACTCTCAAAGGAGAAACAATAGCACAGCGTACTGCAAAAACAGTGTTCCAGAATCTGATACATGCCATAAATGAGGATTTTAAACAGATAACGTCCTTTGTATTTAGAGCTGACTCGTAAACGCACTGTATTTCAAAAGACAGGCTGTACAATATGTAATTTATATTCTGAACAATATCGCCTTCTTTTTTATCGCTTAGTAAAACTAAAATGATTTATGAATATTTACATTCTATGTTCTGTTTCTACAATTCAAGCTCATAAAAAGAATAGTAAGTGCATTTTAGTAATCTGCAATCTTTAAGCACAAATGAATGTCAAGTGCCCATTTTTTTATACAGTAATTTACTTGTAGGAAATTAAGGAATGGAAGGACAGTGTGTTTGTATAAAGGTTTAAAGGAGTGAGGATGAGAAGGCAGTTCTCATTATCACCACACGGTGGCATCTGTTTTCATCACCACTATTAGTTTGAGATTTCAAGCTATACTCTTTGATCCAGCATCTCACATATTTACGTAACAGCTCAGATCACAAGGACCAAACACTGACAGTTCCTGCCAAACAGCTGAAAACAAACCTTGGTTGATACAGGACTAGAATGATATTAGGAAATTCAGCATCAGGGTTGATTTCCTCAGCTGTCTTCCTGTGCAGAGCTATAAAACATCCTAACAGCTTTCTTACACTGCAACAGATCTGCTTCAAGGAGCAAAATATTTAAACAATAGAATATTTAGACAGTATATGATGCTGTAATTCAATGTTTGCATAAGAATAGCCTAAGGTTAACGCGATACAAAGTTGCTTGTGTAAGGCATACAGTTTGGTTCGAAAGGTCTTTACAAATACAAAGTCAACATGTCACAGGCAGTGTTGGGCAAGTTACTCTAAAAAGTAATTTATTACATCTTCAACAGTAATTAAATTACCGTACTAATTAATCTCCCTAAAAAGTACTGCATAAATTGAACAAATTTCTAAAAATGAACTAAAAACCCTTTCGAATATGTCCTTCAAAAACCATGTGCCCAATTTTTTTTGTTAAGTTTGCACCAATTATGTTACTTTGTTATTTGTTTCCCAGCTTTCACACCCCAAGTACACTCTCCAGCTCAAGTGAAGATTGCAGCATTATAATGGCTTTGAAATGAGATTTTCTCAGAGCTCTGAGCAGGTGTCAATGAGCCATAGCAAAGCAATAAACAAGACTCTAGAGCAAATACTACCACTGACCAGTTTTACGACAACTCTTCGCCTGGTCTGGCCCATTTTCTACATGCAAGCCATTCTCCGCATGAACATATGATGCTATACATGCAGTTCTCTCTCTTTATGGCTAAAGTGCTTATAACATTTATGATATATGCATGAGGCAATTTACAAGCACCCATAACTCATATAACGATTGGCTCATTGGTCAGTGTGTCATGCGTGTGATTGAACAGTAATCTTCTCAAAGATGTTTTCCTCTGTTTCAAAAAATAGTAAGTGAAACGAGCTCGCAGCCATCTTTAGAATGTTGTCTTTGAACTTCAGTTTTTGTGGTTGCTATATATATTTCTATGGCATTGCTGTCGAAGAGTATTTAGCTGGTGAAGTGGATAGTGAAGTTCACAAAAGTTATCACGAGCACAGAAAAATTTCTGAAGAGGATGTCATAACAAATGTCAATAGACAGGGAAGATTCATAAATCTGTAAGATCACATGCTTTGGAAATACAAATCAAAAGACAGAAGACAATAAGCACAGTGCTGAAACGGTCTGAATGAGTGGTGCAAGGATGTTTTTTTTAGGCCAACTTGGAAATTCCCTCAACAAAAAACCCAATAGATTTTGAATTTTTGCAGCTACTGATTTGCAGATACTGACACTGTGATAATTTTCAAGAATTTTTAAGTATTCTGAAGCCTATACATTCGCCAGAAATAAAAAAGCTAAACAAGAGGTCGCTCTAGTCTAGAGTTGCTCGACTTCAACGTCACCATCGCTGAGCTTCCGACAACTCTTTCAGACTTTATTTAAAATAAAATAAAACTCCCAGAACGTGTGTGTTAGCGCAGTTATACACACAACAAGGCTGTGAAAGCAGACTATAGTGTGTATATGAGTTAACCTGTTCGGTGTGATGAGAGATACTGATTTGAGATGAAACAGTTTTAAAATAGTACCTGTTTGTTGCAATCCATTACAGTGTACAAAACAATCGTCTCAAAATGGCTGCTGCATGATACCAGATGACAAAATTAAATAACTGTATACAAAATATAGATTCGAGTTTAAATATTTTATTAGCTCACCAAACGCAAAACTTGCACAAGGACAACACGTTCCTAGCAAGTGCAAAGCGCCGACTACAGTGATAGTGACCCTGATGAACGTGTTTATCAGTTTATACCGGTTGTTATCAGGGGATAATCATGCGTTTAAGTCCTCCTGGGAAGTCCGCATTTACGAAGTGGGAAGTCATGTTTACAATGTCAGGTGTGTTCAAGTAATTTTCGTTGGAGTAAGATGGTGGTGTGTACCTTCTCTTAATTAACAAAAATACAGTATTTTTGATTAACGACATGTGAATTAAAATCGTAAACATCTTTCTGACATGACTTGAACACACCATAACATAGCCAACAGCTGGCACGATTGCACGATTGACTAATCAGAATCAAGTATTCCAAAGAGCCGTGTAAAAAAGTAGAGTAAAATGTGGCACCATCTTGAGCTTGTGTTCACCACAGACCGTATTTCAACTATTAAAAGCCATTAATTGGTAAGTACTTGGCCTGGAGAGCTAAAATGCTAACTCTGTTCCGGGTTTTGGCCTACAAAAATATGCCATCCTTGCAACACTTTATAATGGATATAACAAAATTTATTTTATTTTAAAGTGTCACCAAAATAGAAAGCACTTCTAGTGAAAATATTCAATGAAATTAAGAAAGAATTTTTTCTTGGAGAATCAAATATATAATAGATATAAAAATGATTTTTCTTTATTTCTTTCTTTCTTTCTAACGGGGCCTATACAATTGCATCATATGGATAGAACTTTTTTTTTTTTTTTTTTGATGGATTGCATCATTAATTTGGCTTCACAGTAGTGCATTAGTAGTGAGTAGTGCATTTTGTGGCTAATAATGTACATGCATAAATAACACAAACTCACACCCGGAGCTCCTCAGCGTGACCTTTCACTCTCATCAGGCAGTGTGTGTGCGAGACAGTAATTAGCCATTAAATCGGTACATCTGGGCCCTCCAGCTGTGTGGTCAGCTCTAAATGAGCTAGAGAATAAACCATCATTCTTTACCTCTCGCTGTCCCACCGCAGAGACCCAGGGAAAGGCCAGGAGTGCCGCACTGCTTTATGAGTTCAGTCACTGGGTTCAGAGCGGCACCCATTTGTAATTATATACAAACACTGGAGAGAACCATCTGACTGCAACCTTCATTACAATCAATTCAAACAACAATTTATTATTATTGCTATAGTGTCCACACGCCCATCTCTGAAAGCTATTCTCTTCACCACAGGCTTTTTTTTCAATAACTCTAATAAAATTGTGCGTGGTTAAAGGATGAATTGACAGCACTTATGGCTAATGTGGACTATTGAAACAAATATTTTAATGTTTATTTGAAAAAAATCTAAAATCAACCACCATACAAAGAAAAAGACAACCATACAGAGAAAAAAAAAATCCATTCAGACCTTTTTTAATCCTCAAAACGTCTAAAAACTCTCAATAATCAAGCTGTTTGGATTTTCTGAGCAATATTATGTCGTATTGCTCATGCTCCGCCCACGACCGCTAACAGACTGTCCCATATTAGAATATTTTGTGAAAAATGAGCAGTTGCTCATTATCGTTTAAAGAGACATACACTGAAACGAGTCACTGTGAACAGAGCTGTTTTTGAGGAGCTAAAAAGGGTGTTGTTTTACACAACCATTGCAACATGACATCATGACTTTTGCGTAAACATACACGCCACTTTCAAGTCAAGTGACGTGTTATCTATACACATTTTGAGCTATCCGCGTGTATGCGCGTATGTCTACGCCGTTAAATGTCCGAGTGATTCCGCGTGTATGTACACGCCGTTAAATGTCCGAGCAAAATGTACATCTACATCTTGGGAGCGATTTTTTTTTGCTAGGATGGTAGGGGAAGGCTCATAAATGGTTTTAACCCCAGTGATGGGTAGGTTTAGGGACAGGGTTGGGGTAGGCCATATATTTATATATACAGTAATGTAACGTTAAGTCAACGGCGTTGATAAACACGCTGAAAAGCGATTATGTGTGTTGATAGCACGCCAAAAATTGAAATACGAATTGGCATGTCATACACACGCCATTTCATGAGATCAGTCTGACCATTGAGGAATTTTAACCAAAACTTTTACAAAATTTACATGGAGACCCTAAAGAATTTTACCAACTTGTGGAAAATGGGCATCCAATGACCTCTTAAGCTTAACTTGAATTGAACTCGCTATATTCCTTTTAAAGTTTGTCATGACCTCTGTTGTAATCAGTGGTCATTTACCAACGTAAGACGCTGTGATGGCAGACAGACATGGGTGGCCGCCTGTGATATTCATTTCAGCATGCCGGAAGCTTCTAGCAGACCTGATGTGTCACATTGGGCCTAAGGTGAAAAAAACAGTTGGAGGAATGAATTGAATAAACACAGCGTAACCCGAGCCGATAGTGGAAACCAAGTCAGCTGAACAAATTACCCACTTATCCTATTGTGCAAAGCTCTGCGGCATCAAAAGTGCTTGAGGAACCAAAATGAAGTCCACAAATGTTTCCGCTTCTCTTGTCATCAGGACTTTAACCGGTGTCTTACTTTTACAGTAAGGGGTTTGTGTTTGCAGAGTGCAAATAAAAAGCGAAGCTGGAAATAAATGATAACAGCGGGCCAGTCTACAACAGCAGGGTGTGTTAATATTGATAGGGTTCATGCTTATTTTCATAATTACTGGTTTCCTGAGTTAGACCTCAGATCATTACCTCAGTTTCAGTGGGGGTCTTGAAATCCATGGTTGCATCTAATAATGGAGGAAGCCATATTCAAACAAACTCCACACAGAACAGTCCCTTAAATCACTAAAAAAGGAAGTGGATTCTCATAAATATATAAAATAAAAACTAGGTTCAAAATGTCACCGTTCATTGCAGCATTAGGTATTATAAGCACAAATTAATTAAATAATAATGAATAAGCATTTAGCCTATAGGAATATTTTCATACTTATTAAATTAAGCATAATTACGATATGCTTTAGAATATTGTTCATTTCTCCAAATATTAAGATACAGGCTACAAATTTGCTACACTTTAAGATGTATAACATTAAAATATTCTGAGTGAATGTGAATTAGAATTGCTTTGGATGAAAGGATCGAGCCTTATTGTAAAATGTAACCAAACACAAAGCCGAAAAACAAAAACTGAGGGGAGATTATTTCGAGACTATGATGTATCCGGTAAATATTGGAGAAAGTGAAAACTAAAAAAGCAAGGGATCAAAACCCCACATGAATTTTAAGAGTCTTCAAGAACTTTCACCACTAAGTAACAAT
>JAOTRC010000013.1:16125130-16137168 GCA_027497675.1 Cyprinella lutrensis
ACACACACACACACACACACACACACACACACATATATATATATATATATATATCACAAAGTGGATTCAAATAACACTTTAAACCCACAATTTTAAACCACAATACTGAATAAAGGCTGGGGATTAATCTAGATAATGGGAATTGATTGAAACTCAGCCCACCAAAACTACTTGAGAATAATTAAACTTGGAGGAAGTGTGACTAAAAATGTAAAGTGAGGGAGAAAAGAATGTTAGAGGAAAAAACTTATGGTGAGAAAGCAAGATTGCTAATAATTGTCTATAATAGTTGAGGCTAATAATAGTCAACATATCTCATGATTAGTTGATCACATCAGTTGATTAAGTCCACATCTGTTGCACTGTGGCCAGTCTCAAAGCAAATAGTAACAATAATTTACACAGTAAATTATTCAAATATAATAATTTACAGAGTATTTAATCAGTCTGTAATCAATGCCTGTGGTGCAAAAAATAGCAAGAGACATACAATAATTAGTCAAATTAATCAACAATGTAATGCTTAGAACATACAGTGACCCTTTAAATTCTGTCTGTCTGGATGGATGGATGGATGTGCATAAATGTTCATAGATTTAGTAATAAAATAAACAGGCTTAGTAGCTAAACCTATTTAAGCAGGGTATTACCCATCCAAAAGTGCCGGAATACTTATTAGGACCTTATGTGCAAACTTCAAATATGATCCTGTACAAAACAGGGTAGACACAGCTCATGTTTGTCAATGTGGCTTTGGGCAACAAAGACAACAGGTGTAATACCAAGCTGACCTCCCATGAATTTTTCACTGAAAATATATTAGATGTTACGGGTGAAAGAAATATCACAGTATTTCTAGACGCGGATGCAGTGCTCAGCTGTGTGTTCTTTTGCTTTAAATGAAAGGTTGAAAATGTGTTTGTGTAATCTTCCCAATCGGATTACCGTTTACAGGGCCTACAGGAGCAGAATAGCAGCTACATCTGAGCTCAGCTTTATGATTTTAAAACGCATATGCAGCCTGTCACATTGCTAAAAAAAAAAATGTTGTGTTTTAGTGCCATAGCTCCTCATCTCGGCAAACTCAGAGTGCAGTTTCACAGAAAAGTTCAGATGGATTCATTTAAAAAAATGAATGATATTTTCTTGTAACCTATAAATCCGAAGGGTTTTTCCCCTCTATTTTGTTCATTTTGAGCTCCAGTTGGGACTAATCAGATGATGGGTTGGACAGATTTTACACTCCCCATTTCATATTGTAGCTTTCATTCAGGATGAAAAATAGATGTTAGGTAGGCAATTGCTTATATGAGCCTTGTGTGTGCACATCTAACATTATAGTCTGCTGGCTAGTTGTTTGTTTACCATGTATCTTGGGCTCGACAGCGACAGTTTTGCCATTAAATTCCACTGTGGTTAGTCTGCAAATACATTTGCAGTGGATTGCTCCAAAACACCTCGTTTAGGTAATGCAGTTTGCTTTCCGCAGGAACTCCTAGCCTGTGTCAGGAGACACTAAGCAGTAAATTGGCGGTGTTGTGTGTGGTAGCCGACCGGCCCTCTGAGGTTTGTTTGGGTGGGAGGTTAGGTTTGTTGTTGTCTCTCCCAAAGGTTTTAGGAAACCAGGAGACAAACTAATGCACTACGATCAACATCCACTTAACTGTCACCTGTGTGCCCTGAATTATGGCTGCACAGTCTAAAGAATGAAAAGTACACTACTGCTTATTTGCTTGGGCTCAGTATTATTCAGGGTACATTTATATTTTAAATGTAATTTACTGCTGTAATAGCAAAACTGAATTTTCAGCATCATTACTCCAATCTTCAGTGTCACATGATCCTTCAGAAATCATTCTAATATGCTGATTTGGTGCTCAAGAAATGTTTCTTGTTATTATTAGTGTTGAAAAAAGCTGTGCTGCTTAATTTTGTGAAAATTGTGATACATTTTTTTCAGGGTTCCTCAATAAATACACAAGTAACAGATTGTTGTACAACACTAAATCTGTTGTAACAATAAAAACTGTCACTTTTGATCAATTTACTGTATCCTTTCAAAATAAAAGTATTCATTTACTGAAAAATCATACTAAACAAACTCTTGAACGGTAGTGTATGTGTTAAAATATTACTGACTTAAAGAGATTTCAATATATACAGCATATAAACTAATATAATATAAACATTATATACTTAAATTTACACTGTAGAGTATATTCGTAAAGAAATCATGCTGATTTGCACTCGCCTTTCACCAAGAGAAGCGCCAACTAAGACTTAGCTTTACAGTAACCTATGCGTCTCCATCCATTTATGCGTCCTTCCATATGGTGATGTGAATATCCTTATGTCTGGTGTTAATGGTGCGTCAGCACACACAATGGCTGTGATGCTGGCTTTGAGGGTCAACCACAGTGCGGTCTCCCCAGCGGATCACCATGACAACCATTTGGATTGAGCTGTCTAGGATACATCTCTGGTGTCTTCAAGTGGGCACCTTCCGTTTTATTGACTAGCCCAAGACACCTCAAGAGGGGTCGACAGTGAGTCTGGCTTCCTAGAGTGACCCATACGTGCCAACGCGTTTGACTAAGGCCGTCAAAGCCCCCAATTTAGAATTCTTCGAAACTGTAGTGTGGCGGCCTGTACACAGCCAGTTGCTGCTCCACTCTGCTGCTTCAGATAAGTTCTTTACTGTGCGATACAACTCTTTGCCACTAAATCCAATGTCTCCAAGGTTGTAGAGTGTGCCACAAATCCTCAACAACCAACTTCCACTGGATAAACCAGGACTCTCCATCCTCGCTGTTCTGCTTCAGTGGCTAGATGAGCATACCGCAGTTTCTTCCTCATACGCCTCATCTATAGCATCCACCCATAGCACTGTTAACACTATCAGGTGATCAAGGCATGCTGATCCAGACTACAAGACAATATTTTGTCAGAGGTTAGTGGTGGCAATCTCCACTTTGATCGAGATCTGCCAGCATTTTCCAGTCTCTAGTAGCTTCCAGTTGTCCTTGGTGACAACTGGTTTTAAAATCTTTTCTTGGTGGTTGCTCTCCTGGGCAGAGGGATTTTGTCTTCTGTGTGTAATGTTTTGCTAGAATAGGCGACAACTTTTTGGTCATGTTACGCTTGTCTTCCAATGCTAAAGCCAAACAAAACAGTACTTGGTTATGGCACCAAGTAAACCGTCGTTGGCTAAGAGTCACCTTATCAAAATGTGCCTTAATGTGGCAGGTGATGAACACAAAGGACATGAGTGATCCTCTTCTACCTAGAGTTTTAGGTTCTGTGGTGATTCCTACTCTGTTCATTGACCATAGGTCTTGCCAGCCCATCTTGTGTTGTTCCATACTCTCATAGCTCATCCATTCTCCATACCTGGCTTGGGAAATGGCCTTTTATACACTTCATCCTCTCCTCCTGCTTTCGCACCTCATTGACTACAAGCTTCCTCCTTTGAGCTGGGGCTGCCTTGTGCCAATTAGTTAAACTAAAATCCCAAAATTCCAAAATCCCAAAATCCCCTCTTCCATGCCGTACCTGCTCCACAATGTCACCAATTTGAAGGTGCAGCCTTTGCATCTTCCACAGCTTTCTTTGCTGACCACTTTCTTCCAGTTTTTAACACATGTGCTGCCTCCCTTACACGTGTCACGTGACTTTACTAATGTAATTTCTAGTCTGGCATTGGCACATTTAAACTCCTCAGTTAAAGCAGAGACTGGCAGCTGCAATATCCCTTTACTATAAAGTCCCCTTCTGTTGAGGCCGCGTGGAACTCCCAACCATTTTCTATTGTATGAACTTATTAACACTTCCAGCTTATCCACTGTTGTCAAAGAAAACGGCAACGTTTTAGTTTGCCTGGTAGAGCACAGCTGTTTATGCTCTTCAACCCTTCCACTGCTTGTCGTTTAATTTCTCCCACTCGGACTGTGTCCTTTAAATCCCCATCGTACCATCTCCCAAGACTCTTCACTGGATTCTCAGACACTGTTGTTATTGCCTCACCATTAATGAAGAATGTTTTATCTACTGTACTACTTTGCCTTTAATTATAGAGATGCTCCTTGATTTAGAGGGCTTAAATTGCATTCGTGCCCATTCAGTGCTATCGGTTAATTTAACCAATAACTGATCAGTGCAGGCTACTGTTGTAATCATGGTTGTAATGTAATCCATCTATCCTCTGATTGGTGGTAGTCGCATCCCAGAAGCCAAGCGCTCTCCTCCTACTACCCATCTTGATGCCCTCATGATTACTTCCATTGACATAGTAAAAGCCAGTGGAGAAATGGTGCATCCTGCCATTATTCCAACCTCTAAGCATTTCCATGTAGTGCTGAATTGTGAAGTTGAGAAACTAACTTGCAAATCTCCAAAGTAGGCTTTCACTAAATGTGTTTTTGTCATCGGTACACTGAAAAAATCAAATGCTTTACCCAAAGAAGCTCATGTGGCAATATATGCATTAGCCAAATCCAGTAATGTCACATGGAGCTCCTTCCTCGCCTTTTTAGCTGATTGAATCTGTTGCCAGATGCACACTGATGTGTTCTAAGCATCCTGGGAAACCTGGAATGTCGCTTTTTTGTATTGAAGTGTCATTGAAAAAGTTTTTAATAGGTAGGTTGACAATCTCTGGGCAATATTGCTGAAGAAAATCTTGCCTTCGACGTTTAATAGT
This sequence comes from Cyprinella lutrensis, assembly GCA_027497675.1. Lineage (NCBI taxonomy): Eukaryota > Metazoa > Chordata > Actinopteri > Cypriniformes > Leuciscidae > Cyprinella > Cyprinella lutrensis. The sequence continues at coordinate 16,129,830 of JAOTRC010000013.1, forward strand.
GAAATAGGACGAAACTGACTGATGCTTGTAGCATCTTTCATTTAGGTATAAAGACTCCACCTGCTCGGCCGCCATGCGATAGGTACAATCTGTTTTTATGCTACTTTCATCAATTTCCACAGAATTCGCAGAACTCCTGAAGCACTCTTGTACACTCTGTACGGAACTCCATTAGGCCCTGGAGACGGTGAAGCCCTTGGCTTTCTCTAAGCCTGCTCTACCTCTTTCTACTTAGGTGCACAGACCTCCATTTGGTATTCTGGTGGATTGATAGGTGGGAAATCTGACCGAATTGACATAAGCTCATGCCTTTTTGCATCTGTATGTGTTTTCTCCAAATATCTCTCCATCTCAACCTTAGATTATTTGAATGAGCCTGCCTAATGTGAATAACTTTAGTGGAACACAAAAAGAAGATAATGACATATAAAGCAACAACATTGGACCACAATGACTTACATTGAATGGACAAAAATTTGTTTTTAAAAATACCCTCTTAAATAATAAGTTCCACAGGTTTGGAACGACATGAGGTTGAGTAAATGATGACAGAATTCCAAAAAAAATATTTTTGAAACTATCTCTTGAAACAAGTTCCATTATAAACGGATACAACATTGCTCAATAATCACAATTTCTAATCCAAAGAAACTGTTGCCAGACACCATTCAGAATAATCTTTTGCTAGCACATCAGCAGAGAATAAAGGGCAGTTAAGGGCAGTTCTTTGTTTCATGTGAAACATTTGCCTGTGTGACACTTTTTGGCCACTCATCTTATCTGGGCTTTGTGCAGCTGTGTTTGCTTTTGCGAGAAATGATTACCCTGTATAGAACAGGCAAGAGTCTGAACAGAACAGATAGGATGAGTCATCTACGGATGACAGTGATGAGCCTGTTTCAACCAAGAGAGAAAAAAAAGAAAAAAAAAAAACTTCAATGGATTCACAGGTATGTATGTCCTCAATATAAAAAGCTCAGAATCGGTTTTCTCAGCGGTTGTGTTTGTTTCCAAAGGTCTGAATAAAACCAAATATTCCATTAAAGCTAATTGTGATCAAATCCAAACATTTACCATAGTTCTCCACCCCATCCGTAAGAGAATAAGCAACAGGATCAGGAGAGACCTGCGGGTAAATCTAGAGCAACATTCCCTGTGTGAATGAGTTGTGGAGGATAAACGATAAAAGGAAAGAATGAGAGACGTGCTCTAGAGATGGCACAGGAAATGAAACACGATAGACTAAATCTATGATGGTAATAAAAGTCAAAGTATGTAGTGATACACTGGGTCACACCTTTTCAACCTAATTTCTTTGCATCTCACAACACAAATACCACAAATATTTGATTTCAGAATGTATTTGTAGTTCTTCTGCGATTGTGCCGAGATATGATTCACAGAATCGAATGCGTGCCAGCAGCATTTGAATTACACCACAGGCTCGAGCACTCGGCCATGAGAGATTAACGCTTATTCACTGCAAAGATTCAACACTTGAGGGACAGTGTTTCTTTTAAAACATGGCCTCCCTCCCTTAAGAGTTATAGGCTATATTTATCTGAATCCTTACTACACCCAACGTTTAGCTATCCGACAAGTACGACATATTACAAATGCATGGTAAATCCCAGCCTCAAGCACAGGCCTATCATAATCACATAAAAACCAAATGAAATGTATTCAGACCCTTAAAATGCAAAACATGGGCTTTCACAAGAAACACATTTGTAATTATGGGCAGATGATTGAAAACTACTTTTGCTTGCTTTCTTATTTGGAGTTATTAGTATTTTATTATTGTTTTTTTAATTCTGATATAAAAATATGAATATTCCACCCTGGACATTTGTTCTCAGGAAATGAAGTGCAAATATCTTCCTCCATCAAAGATGGTGGCATATAATTATACTAGCAGGCTGCAAAATTGACTTTTGCTTTCCGAACTCTTGGTATTGTGAACTGTCATCTCTGAGTTAATTTCCCTGGAGTCCCCCCTTACAAATTGTATGTCACTCTTTGCAGAATTGAAATGTAATGATGCTTAGGAGGTACCTTCAACAGGCGATCGAACAATGGCTGCATAGTCTTGCTCTTTTAAGGGCTCATTTTATAAAGGCAAAGACAAAAGTGCTATTTCTTTTTTTATTACCCTGCAGGAGATGTGGATGGGGCTGCTTATAATTAATAATCATCAAGACTGAATTTCTACTGGACTGAAATTATACTAAGTGTAGAAGCAAAAAAAGGGTGCCAATTCATTCCATGGGGATGCAAAATGAAAAGAATATACCATTGTAATCAGCAAGAATGCATAAAATAGATCAAGTGATGGTAAAGACATTTAAATTGTTACATTAAAAATAGGGATGCACCAATATGAATATTTTGGCCGATATCGATAACTTTATATTTGGCGATATCAACCATTATATTGGCTGATATATCTAATTCCAAATTTATATATAATTTTTGAGAGTCTCACCATTAAAAGCCATGTCTCAAGCACACCATCATAATGTTCTCATTTTAATTTTATTTAGCCTATGTGACAGACTCAAAGCGGTATGTCCTCTGCATTTTTTCTTCATAATATTGTCAATTCATCAATGGGATCAAATGAAAGGGCTATTCTTACTTCATGGCGTGAATCTATATTAAATCCCATATAATTAGACTGGCATGGAGAACCCATATGTTGTAATATATTATTCATACATTTTTGATAGAGCCGTCTTATATAACGGGAGATGTAAAACAGTCACTTCTGCATTTACACCTTTCAACATTTGCAAAGGCCATTCCAATGACACTGAATTCACACGTCACATCTTTTCTCTGCAATCATGGAAAAAAAAAACACATTTCTCCAGACAAATACCTAATTTAGCCTCTTATCAATAGCGAATTTCAGCCAGGTAAATGCCATTATGGCTCTTATTTGCTCTGACACCTCTAAAAGAATGTGAAAGCACCTGAGGTTCTTAATTTTGTGTGAAGGAACAGGTGATTGATTCTGTGCCTCCAACCACTCTATGGAGTCAAATGACTGCTTTATGATCCAGCTGCACAATAATTCACTCAGATATTGAAATATGCCATCCATCAAAGAACCCTCTAATTTCCCTCTGGAAATAATGAGTCCTCTCATTATTTAATGTAACTTGCCAGACCGAGGGTTTTCAGCGTGTTTATCAGATTCCTGTACCGCATCGATTAGCGCTAGAGGGATCTTCGCTCACTTTTGAGCTGAATGAGAATGCAAACCTTCTGCCACCAGCCGTGTCTATACTAAACGGTGAGGTGAAGATTCATAGCTTGTCTCTCTAGGCATGGCAAGTACACAAATCTTGTAAATTAAAGCAATGTTATGGCATGGCCCAATTCTACTCTCTGAAGCACGATGCCCTTTTCTGTCTAGAGTCGGAAAGGGCATGCAGCTAAAAACAAACTTCAGACTCACTTTTGAAAAGGCAAAGGGAAACCTCTATACATCGGTGCAGACACAAATATATTACAGAAGGATACACAACATAATGTAATATCATTACAAGAACAGGTCATGGTGTGACAGTTTAAATCTTAATTAAAAGTATTGACTTAAGACCACACGAAGTTTTCTTATATGAAAAGTGCCTGACAGAACCCTTTAAGGTTCTATGCATAACCTTTTCTTCTAAGAGTGAGGGAGAGTTTCAGCAGCTAATCTTATGTAAAATGGAACAGCTAGATGATTCCAATCAGCAGAGTGCTGTTGTTATATCATATATTTGTCATCAAAGTGGCGTGCTTGGGACACAGACGGCAAAGGGTGATGGGAATCCTCCAACAAGGAGTTTTTACTGTTGCTCAAATAAACCACAATATGTTCAATTTCCATATGCAGCACAAAAGAATCTGGCTTATCACTGCGGTAGAACTGTAACTGGGAAACAGATGCATTTCTCAGATGTTTACCTTTTCACAAAACACTTTCACATTAAACTGTAATGTGTATGAGCCATTTAAAATACCTCAATGTTTAAACATAGTCAAATCCAAAATATTTTTCTCCACACTTCTGAGAACCTGTGATAAAGTGATCCTCGGCTCGTAATGGCATGATGAAATAGATCTTATTGGTTAACAAAATGCATCATCTGTTATTTTTGAGTACATATAATAAATAAATAATTGTATGCTTAAAATAATTGTATTCAGCAAGGATGCATTAAATTGATCAAAAGTTACAGTAAAGAATAAAGACTATCAGTAAAAAAATACATTTAAAATAAATGCTGTTCTTTTGAACTTTACATTCATTATAGAACTGTGAAAAAAACAGAGAAATATTTATTGAGCAGCAAATATTGAGGATTATTGATATTCATTTATGTATTTATTTATTTTGAAGAATGTGTTCTCAAGTGTCCCATAAACCAAATTCTTTTTATCTAAAAAAAACAACATTTATTTTTTCACAAATGAGTTGGGAACAAGAGATATTTTTGGACATGTCAAGTATATTTATTTAGCGCTTTTCAGAAAATAGATTGCATCAAAAGCAGCTTCATAGTATCAATCAAAACATAATAACAATGTTTGTATCTTAGTAGAAAAATATCTACGGTTGACAGAGCTGATCAATGGTATTACTGATTGGTTAATTTATTTGAATATCCCCAACTGAGCAAGCCAAAGGAAACAGTGGCAAGGAACCGAAAAACTCCTTCATGTTAACAAACCGTACAAATTCAGTTGTATTTTTTAAACCTCTTTTGCTGAAATCCCCAATACAGTGTCTAATTATTTTCTCCAGTAATGCAACCATCTGGCGACAAAAGTACAGTCAATAATTTGACAGCTGCGTGGGCACTGAAAGCTGCTAACATTGCCAAAGTCAAGCCGGTATACAAAGGATTGATTTGCCATTGTAAGGTAAAAGTTTCAACAGTTTGATCCTCTGACACATTAGGAACACCAAAGATAAAAAAGCACACTCAAAAGACAAAAGTCTCTATAAAAACCCTGGACCCATAAACGATACATAGCCAACCGACCCTTTGCAGGTGACGGCTTCTGCTTTCAGAGCCTGTCAGTGCTTTTATATCTCTGTAGATGGCTGAGTGGGGGTGAAAAATGGAGGGTGATGCCAGGGTCACTCCTGGGGATCGAGTGCAGCTACTGAAGCGGGACAACCGTATTCCTGATGGAGTTTGCAGCCAGTTTGCTGGGCTGTGGCCGACCGCTCAGTTACAGTAATACGGAGATACGGACGGCTGTGCAAGGTCGCATGATATTTATATAGATGTAATTGCTCAGCGCTGATGCAGAGCAGAGAAGAGTAAGTCCCTTGCACAAGGTCCTTTCCCAGAATGCCTCTCTTCGGAGAGGTGCACTATAAAACGCATCTCGACAGAAATGCTTCATTTGTTTTTTATGCTTATTTAAACAGAAACACATAAGCCAGAAAGTCCAATTTCCTAAGCAGCAAGCTACCAATCCATCCAAACAAACTCTGTAAAAAGACAATCTGTCAGAAGCAACGCAGCTCAGTCCAACCGTAGCATCCGTGCACCCCCAGGCCAGCTGATATCAGTGGTGTGAATCTGGCACACTCTCTGTGCTTCTATGAGCCGAGTATCAGCTTCAATTTGTAAAACGTCCCTCAGCACACCCTTGCATCTGTCTCAATCAATGAGGGCAATTGCCAAAGGCTCCAGACAGGCCGTCTGCCGCTGCACATCCCTGACAGTCCCTCTGTCCCAACACCAGCTGAGGTTACAGTGTCTGCTGAAAGCCCCAGTCAGCATTCTGTCATGCTCTCAAAATCATTATTTAGGCCTGAGGGGCCGTACCATTTCCGCACAGTACAATTAAGAGTACGTTAGTTTATACTGTAAATATTTCTTTCAAATAAATGACAGTTGTTGGTGTTAAAGGGGTCATGAACTGACTTTTGTAAACTGAGCCTGGTGTAAATAAAAGTTTTTATTGGATTAACAAGGACGTTTTAGTTCTGAAACTTACAGGATATTCTTATAATATGATGACCTCTGACATGTCAAAAGCTCAAGAAAATTTGATTTCTCAGTTCATCACCCCTTTAAAGACTCCAAATTTGCTATGTTGACAGTTCAGACTACTTTATCTGTGTGCCAAATTTCCCAACTTTCCGGCAAGTGGGTCCATGGGCTGTGGAATAATATTAAGAAGAAGAGGAAAACCAATGATAACAATTGGTGCTTGACCCCTAAAAATTATACAGACTTTTGAAAGGCATTTATGTGTTTATATGTTTTTCAATGTAATTAAACAAATTATTTAACTGTAAAATCAGATTAGATCAGCTAATATATTTATGAGTTGCACATGCAAACACAATTAAACTTGATAAATGTCACTATTCAACTGTTAAGCTCAATGTCCCCAAGTAATTTTTATAATCATTTATTTTTTTTTAGATATATGGAATTCATGGGAGATAATGAGCTAACCAATTTAACGCAAGTTTTTAACAAAAATTTAAACTTCAACAATAAAAAGCATAATAATAATATATAGCTGCAAAATGTATTTACATCTGGAAATTTCTACCGATTACTCTCATCCATTTTAATAATGTTTTGTTTGTGATACTAAAGCGTGAAGCAAGTGCAAAGAGAGAGAAACAAATCCTGACCAACTATGAATGATTTATTTAACTTATTATACCATTTGATTTATTTTTACTAATAGCAAATTATATTTGACGAGGCAAACAATTCTGAGTGAACTGGGTAATTACACTTCATGATTTGCCTCATTAGGTTGTGTCCTAGTATTGTGTGGACTTAGTTTTGAGTTATGTATTTCATGCATTTAGAAATTATGTGCTATTTTGCCGAATCCAAACATCAGAAATTATTTTACACAAAAGCCAGTTCTTTCTTTTTCCTATGTATTTTTGGAAATAAATAGCCTATATTTAAATAATCCACATCTCAGTTAATAATATGTTAGGATGTGAAGGCTTTAATCTGTGCCTTTTAAAATCAATTGTTCAGCATCAGACTGAACACATTAAGTAAAGGGAACGTGTGTGTGTGTGTGTCACCAACAGAAACACCTGTCCAAGCAGACTGAAAGGAAACACCCTACACAACAGAACGATCAATACATGTGTTCTCCTGACAGCTCCATTTCAGTGCAAACAGCGTTTTTATTACACAATAAATATGCAGTATGCACTGTAACAATTACCCACATCTAAATTGCTCAGTAAAAAAAAGAAGCAAACCAGAAATAGAGAAAAATACAAGAGATGTCCAGAGCATGATGGATGGATGGATGGATGGATGGATGGATGGATGGATGGATG
>JAOTRC010000013.1:16161095-16171963 GCA_027497675.1 Cyprinella lutrensis
AACACATAACCGGCGTTTTCAGAAATCTCCACTTTGGCCAGAGTTTTTAGAAATAATCGTTTTCTGTGATAAAAACAAGGTTTTCGTGTAAACTAGAGGCCAATCCACAGGGAAATATCTGCGTTTTCCCTTCGTGTAAATGGGGCCTAAGGCCCCGTCCACACTACTGTTTTCGTTTAAAAAGGTAGAATTAAAATGAATGCCATCACCATCCACACCAGCGTTTTATCTGCGTTTTAGAATTGATCTCCGTCCACATTAAAATGACTGAAAATTCGTATCACGTGACCATTCACCAACACTGCATGCGCGCATAAAAATGTAAACTTGTATAAACGAAGAATAAAAGGTGATAATGCAATGCCACTTTTGCGTTTTCTCTTCAAAATCATTTCCGTGTGAACATAGCCTAAAACGCCTTCCATAGATTCAAAATGAAAAACGGAGCTGCAGCTTTTCTAAACTTCTCCATTTTCAGGTCTCCTTAAATTGAACTAAGGCCTAATTCTGTCTTAACCTAAGACCTGTCTGTGAAACCAGGCCCACGTGTGTTAGATTTGAGGTTATCTACATGCTTAGTGTTATCTCTTAAAACATTTACTGGATGTACTTCATACAATTAAAATATAACATTAATATCTATAAAACTGTAGTCATTCTCTTCCAGAAAAAAAAGACAAAACATTGAAGACACTTCCTGCACGATCTGTGTCCATCAAATGCTCTCTAGAGTGAGAACAGATATGAGATAGTGATTTGCAAGTAGCAAATTGCGTTTTGTGTCTGATGTTACTATTAAAATGAAATGGCTTGCAAAGTCATTTCATGCTCTCTCAACTGTATTCCTTCATCTTCAATTACTGCCATTTAAAAACACTGTTTGTCAGTTTGTTTGCGTGTTTTGTTTTGTTTTTCTGATTGCATGCAGATGAGAAAAGCCCATGCAACAGCCAATACTTTCAGCAAGATAAATGACAGTAGCTTTAAAATCCCCAACAAGCCAATATGATTATATTGTTTTGGTGCCGGCATCAATTCATCAGCCAGTGTCTTGCATTGATCCATAATGGAATTTATAGAAAGCGGCTCTGATGATTTGACCTCATCAACAGCTCTGCTTATTTGAGGGGACAAATTTGGACAGTTTTACAGATTTAAAGAGGAACTATAATGCTTTTTTTTTACTTTTTCAACCTTATTTAATGTGTAATGCTGCATTTTATGCTTGAAAAGGCTTAAAAATGTTAAAAATACATTCTTAATATTATTGATCACAATATTGATCATGATAAAAAAAAATAAGACTACACAGTAAAAAAATATCTACTCCTTATATTGTGTTTTTCTTTTTTGCATGGGTTTTTTTCCTCACAAAAGTTGAGATAACTTATTTTATTTTGTCAGTTCAAATGCATTAAACAATTCCACTCATAAACTGTAAATTACATTTTGTTTAGTTCATAAAAATATATATTTTTTTAATTTTCTTTTCTGAGACTTTTTTCTCATCACTTACAATATGTAGACGGTTACACCACAATGGCAATTTTGACTTTAAAACCCACAAAATATCAAAATGATTGATATCAAAATGATAAATATTTTATGTAAAATTTTACATTTATAATTATTATGTTCACAGGTGAGTCATGACTCATGTCACCTCACCATTGTGTGTATTTTCCAGACACATTTGTATAAACATCTACTCTCAAATCTTATTCTTTCTGCACAACATGTGCTGTCCCATTGTTTTCTTTTGTTATTTTCAATTATTGCGGATGAATGAAACATCCGTGTAAACTGCCAATCATATGTCAGTCGTAATCGTCCTTGTCATAAGCGTGGTTCAGCAATGTCAATCAAATTCACATTTCCTGGAGTAGCCGTGACAAATTGTGTGTATGACTGAGAGGTCTGATCCTCAGCAGACTCCAGCGGTAAGAACTAACCTGATATCCACATAGACACGCTTCTGTCCCCTTCAACACTTGACAGATAATATCTCATCATTTTTCTAGATACAGACCCGGAGAGTGGCGAGACTCTATGTCCTGGGGCACATTGTGTTTACACCCCTGGGTTGAGGTTGAATGGTGTCTGCACTGCTCCGCCACTGGCCATATGTACACTTTTAGACGGTGGTGCCCCTGAGGCATCATCTGCCTTGTATCCTGAAGCACTTTACAACTAAAATAAGAGGAAATCGAATGGCAGTTTGGTGTTTTTGGCTGCCTCCTGTGGTGCTGTGCCACTAGTGATATAAATCATAGCCGACAAAATATCCTCGTCAAGAAGCAGTCATAAGAATCATATGATGTAAAGGTTGAGAAACGCCAGGCGAGCTTGTCTATGCATTGAGCTGATATATTTATTTATGCTTAACTAAGTCAACATAAAAAATAAAAACTTTTAAAAAACTTTGAAATTTACATTAAAAACTGGCAGCTGTGGTTTCTAGAAATTTACCATAAAAAATTAAGTTTACAAATTTAAAGTGGACCTTACATTTTCAACTTTCTTGAGTGTATAATTTTGATGATGTTTGACAACAATTTCTCATCCTAGAGCGTCATCCAACTGACACTTTTGACCATGCATCTAAATCCGACGCACAACTTTACCATCAGTTAGATGATGCAGGTTAGGTTAGGGTTAGACCACTAGGAGGCTCGTCTCATATTGACGCTAAAGGGTGCCATGTGCGTCGGATGTTGACGCATGGTCAAAAGCGTCAGTTAGATAATTCCTTGGGATGAGAATGGCCTGTGCTTGATCATGCAAAAGGCCTGTAAAGTTGAAAAACTCAAAAAGCCCACCATTCAGTGCTATATTAGAGAGCAACAACTTTTGAAAGTACAATTAAAACTTAAAAAACAAAATGAGGTTTTTTTTATTTTATTTTTTTATTTATTTATTTTTACAGAGAAGGAACTTTTCGTTAACCAACGTTCACAATAGCATTTTCACAGTCTTTTAACATTAAAAATACATTATATATATATAGCTTGTATTCCACCTTTCAGCACAGGTCAATACACCTCTTTTGGATTCACAACATGCTAAGGTCATGAGGGAGCACAAATAAGCATATAGATTATTGCTAAATAGGAAATGTCAATACAAGCCATGCCAAGCCTTGGCTGTTTTCTTTTAATGATCCTTTCAGAGATTCTAAAGGGCCGATAAATGACTGGTGATGGGTGGTTAATCCTGTCTATAGTAAACACTCCGGCTTAGCAGGTCCTAAACTCATCTCTCTTTATCCAGGTTTCATAATTTATTGATAGAAAAACTTGCATCCGTTCTCCATAATCCATCTGTAAATTGGAAGTCTGCTTCTCATAAAATGATCGGTTGATACAAGTATCTATTGCATTCTGTAGTGCGCATTCAAGCGTTACATGAGGGAGTTTTACTCCCTAAACTTATTCTGAAATACTGATGTACTCATGATTAGTCTGTATACCATATGAATATCAACAAAACCCATTCAAACTATACAAGTTTTAGAGCAGGTAAAGTCTGTTCAAAGCAAAACGTGTTTTAGGGCCCAGACTTTCTGACTTTATTTAGTCTGAATCAAAATTACAGGTGTGAAACCTCCCCTGGACCACAGTCTGAACCAAACAGATTAAATTTATTCCGATGAAATGGTAGTCTCGGTCCGGATCAAACTGAACAAAGGTCTGGTCACTTGAGGAAGCAAAATGAGCTGTGGAAGCACATGGGGAGAGGAGGAGACAAGGATTTTACTTGATGGTTTGATGACATAAGAAGTAGTCAACTTGCAGTCTTCTCCTTTCCTGCCGACAACGATAAAATGTTTGCACGACGAGGACGTTCATTTGACGAATTTGAACTAGCTTTATGTATAGTTGGTGCTGCAGGTAAATATGCCATAAAAATAACAATATAGTTGAAACGCTTCTGTTCATTCATGTTGCCAAAGTTACCCGCCAAATTGACAACATGCTGACGTCAGACGCATGTCCATATACAAAACCAATCAATGTCAAGATGTAGCCCACATAGATGATGACACATGCATGTCACTTTAAAGTTCTTTATTGCTCTCACATAATTGCAGAGTGAATCCAAAACAAAACTTTCTAAAAGTATAAAATGTATCAAAACCTGAACTTTGGTTCGGACTTTCAGGTTTGAAAACGCCCTTAAAGTACATAATCTCATACTTTCCTCTTAAGCCATCCTGATTACATTAATTCAGATTCTTCAATATGTATTCATAGTACGTTTATATAATAGCACTGGGTAGTAAAATTACTTACGTAATCATGATCAATGGGGGAGATTCTGATAGAACATCCCTCTTGGCAGAAGGATGAAGGTTGAATAAGTTCAAGCAGTTTTCAGAGGAAAACTTTCCATCACAGATTATATCTTTGGAGAAGTAAAATTATGCAATGCTATCCAAACAGCCTGGAAATCAATTATTTTGCAAATCTGTCAAGATGGTCTTTGGCTCATCAAGATCAAGAGCACAATTACACACTTAAAAAAAATTGAAACACCATTAGAAAAAGATATACACTGTTGTTCAAAAGTGACAATGCTACAAAATATTATATTTCAAATAAATTCTGTTCTTTTAAAATTTTATATATATATTAAGGAATCCTAAAAAAGGATCCTGTGATAATGAACATAAATACATAAATAACATTTTAAAAAAAGTTTATTTAAAAAAAAATTCTTATCGACCCCAAATGTTGAATGGTAGTGTTAAAAAATAGGGGAATATGTCATAAATGTCAGGGGTATGTGTTACATTTTTATTGGGGGGAGTTGCATTTAATATTTTGCAATTTTATTTCCAATTTATGCTTTTCTGTCAATTGTTTTGAGTTTCATAATTGTTTCAATGTTAAATGATTCAACTTTGCTAAATATCCAATATTTGACTGTTTAATGGTGGTTTCCATTGTGAGAATTAGGCCATGTCAACACTAACACTTGAAAACGTATATTTTTCCCTCCATTTTGGCCTTCTGTCCTCACTGAGGTGGCATTTTAAGTCAACGAAAACGTATCTTTTGGAAAACGCTCTTGAAAGCGGATAAATTTGAAAATGTATTTTCGCGTTGTTGTGTGGACTGTGAAGCTGGAGGTATTTGAAAACGAAGACGCAAGTTTAGTCATGTGATCCATGTTGAACCAATAGATATTCATGTTTACCTGGATTTTGTCTGTTATGTGCTATTAACTGATTCAAGCTGATAGAATAGCAACTTTGACTGAAATAACCACTTGTTACAACCGAGGTATGCAGCAAAGGATTTGTGAAGCCACAACACGAACAACCTTGAGGCGGATGGGCTACAACAGCAGAAGACCGCACTGGGTACCACTCATCTCCACTACAAATAGGAAAAAGAGATGATGCTATCCTATCCGCAAGATTCTATCCTATAAATATGGACCAACATTTCTAAAGAATGCTTCCCGCACTTTGTTGAATCAATGCCACGTACAATTAAGGCAGTTCTGAAGAAATGGGGTCAAACTCAGTATTAGTATGGTGTTCCTAAAAATCTTTTAGGTGAGTCTATACATACACACACACACACAGTCAGTCAGTCAGTCACGTGATTCCCTGTTTGTCATGTGATCCTGCCATATGTCTTGACTTTTGTTAATTGTTTCCTTTAGTGTCCACGATGTTCCTAATAATCCTTTAGGTGAGTGTAATACTTTGACAACATGTCCCTCTGTTATCTTGTTTGCTGGGCCATAACTGTTGAAATCATATATATCTTTGTTGTTGTTGTTGTTGTTTCAAAAATCTATACAGAGTCATAAACACTCAAGGTTGTCGGCCTTACAAAGAGATGAATGCGCTCAGGTCCACTTCACTAATGAAAGAAGTCATGACTATTCTTGAATGAAATATATAAACACACACACAACAGCTGCACACATGTACACACCCGAACACAAAAACTCACATAAACACTAGAAGCTATCAAATTAATTTCTGAAGCAGTGCAGTTTAAATCTGAATCCCCTCTGCAGCCCTGACCTGGTGCCAATGTATATTTAATCAAGGAGAATGACCTTTTTTGCAGTCTTTGTGTTTTCTGCAGCCCGACCAATATACATGGCCTTCGCTTTAAGTGATTGCTTCTGGGAGGCAATGGAGCGGATTCATTCATTTCAGGACATTGAAATGTTTTCACAAACATGGATGCACTGTCGTGGTAAGAAGATTATCGCTGTAACCATTTGAACCAATAATGTAAAGAAGGTTGGAATATGTCTGAGGAATCGCATATTTCCGACTCCCCATTCTGCTTATAAGCTTTAAGGCATAAACATGAAACAGAAAAACATCCGAATATAGCCGGGTGTTTATGCATGCTATTACATGTTTGGATAAATGTAGCGTATTCCTCTGCTACCCTGTCAGGGTTTATTTAATGAAAATGACTGGAAGACATTTTGTTATCCAGCTTATTACATGACTTCTTCTCAACAAATAAATAAATACATGGACATGAAATATTGATTTGAGAGGAAATTATTTTATCGTCTTACCTGTAGTGATTATTATACAGAGTCCTGAAAGTAGAGCCCGTTTCAGTTACCTGATTGACTGGTGGGTTAAAGATCGATTTACGAGTTGAAAACACAAAGTTGAAATAATGAGTGGGGAAATCTGAACTTTTTAAGGCCTATTTTCAGAGTTAGGGGTGTGTTTTTCGGTTAACAGTAAAACAGAACTGTACAATACAATAGAATAACCTTCATGAATTGTACAAAAACATAAAAATGCAACAAAATGTCTTTAGGCATATTCATCATTATGTAGAAGTAGATTAAAAAAAATCTTGCTGAAGGTACATTGCCATCTTGGTCCATTCAAAGTGAATTGAACAGGCATGACATCATAATTACGACTTCCCAACTCATAAATATCAACTTTCCATTAGGAATTGAATGCACCATGATTCTTCCAAAATATTTTGCAACGGCGAAAGTAATCTATGTTTTTGTACAAGTATGAGACTTCCAATTCATTACTAGCTAAAAAAAGAAGAAGAATAACAAAGTGCAGTAAATTGTAAAACTATTTGCGCTACAAACCAGTGGGTTTCTAATTACAACAATACACTAATATCAAGCAGCATAACAAGCTGTACACAGTTAAAATGGACTGGAGGTGAATGACAACGGAAGCCAGACACATTCGATTTACCAAAAATAAGGTGGACACAGTGTTGTCATGGGAGACAGTAAATATACCTCTGAATACCTCTTGACCAATCAAATCAAGCATTCCAGTGCTTAAATAATCCAGGAGGCAAATATCATCCCTCTTTCAATTCTCTCTGCATTTAGCAATCCATTCCTAATTCCAGTCACATCCTATGCTATAGGGGAAACAAGAGATACATGACCAGATCTCTGAACCAAGTCATAGGCTCTTGTGTGGACACCTATGCACTTCCTATTATCTCTCTAGGCTCAATATAGTGCAATTTCACACCATGTCAGATAGATTACACATGCGCATATGATAAAAAATAAGGGAAGGTATTTCTATTACGTCTCTATACAAAGTCCTTTTACTATTGTCCACATTCAATTGAGCTCCACACAGGCAAAAAGGAGATAAGGGTCGGTCTTTCATAGTATTCATGTAGGTGTACAGAAAGGTGACGACCCAAAGGGGAAAATGTGCCAAGAATTGTTTCTCTTTCACTTGTCTTCTGCTTTTATTCAGAGCCAAAATCTCGCTCAACTGTATATTGTGAATGTACTGTTGAATGATAATAAAGTCTAAGTCTAATCCATAACCATATAAGCAGAGAATAATAATTATAAAAAAGACAAATAGGCCTAAGTGCCTATATGAGCACAGAAAAGATGTCAAGCTGACATTAAAACATTTATTTATATTTCAAGTAGAAACTGCTTCTCTCTCGCGCGCACGCATAACCGCATTACTGGCAGGGTCAGGCAATAAATTGTTGACCAACTGTATAACGCATCAATGTCTGACTTGAAATGCTCAAAGAGATCAAGTCGACTCTCTCTGGAATAAAGAATAACCTGCTTTCTTCTGCAACCCTGTTGCCATTAACATTTGAAAAGGGCACGGAGAAAGAATGAAACACACAAAAAAAGAGAGGTGAAGAACGAATGTAAGCGAGGTCACGGCCGTGATTTAAGAGCCATGTACACCTTCATGCTGCTAAAATTACGCGGCAGAGGCTTTTTATTTTTGCACCATGATGTCTAATAGATGAGACATAAACAGACGCCCCATTCAACCTCCTCACCAAGACAACATACTGAAGTTATAGTCATCTTACAGACAACAAATCTGAGGTTCAGTGTTGTCCTGGGAAATTACCACAAGTAAATAAACAACAAAAATGTATGTATTTCACTGTATTAGGTGAGCCAAGTGCAAAAGGCATACATGTGATGCAACCCCCCAAATACAATATTTTTTTTGTTCTGGTATTTATTTATTTTGCTCGAAATCTGTACTGATGTGAATATATCAATTGTGATTTTGTATTATGTAATGGCTTTTACACTTTTAGGTGTCCAGATATGTTGGGTCACATTAAAAAAGCCATTTAGAACCTAAAATGTCTTTGAAAAAAATATCCATTGCAATTATTTCTGATTTCTGAAGTGTCTTAATTTGGCCTTGTGTCATACAATTACCAGCACCTGTTCTCTAACTGTTGATAAAAGTCATTGTAAGTACTTCCCAACTCATCACTGTATAATTATGCTCCCCCTTTGCTTATGCAACAAAAGTTTTTGTCCTCTTCCTTCAGATATTCCCAGCAGGATAACATTGTCTGAGCAATTAAATGAACCCCTGGTGTAATTAGGGAGCTTGACGGCAATCCTTGATCATAAAAATGAAGACGCAGGTTGGCGGAAGCCCATGGCACTGTCTGTGTAATCTCAGTTACATTGCTTGTAATTGTAAATGGCCTACTAAAAAAGAAAAAAAAAAAAGAAAGAAAAGAAAAAAAAAATCTAATGTGATAACTTCAAAATGAATTGTGAGTCACTTCTGCCCCCTTGTGGTTAGACCTTGCATTGGATTTATTTACTTGATAGATGATACGTCTTCATATAAAAAGGTCAAAGTTATGCATTTAAGAATAAATATACCCGCATAGTCTATTGTTAGATATCTTAAAGAAAAAAAGGCATTTTCACACAACTGAAGGCAGCATAAACAGTATTTCAAAAGTGAAGTATGTAAATAGCCTATCTATAATCAACTAGGCCATGCTTTTTGACAACAACAGCAAAATCCAATTGCTATTGTAATTTTGCTACCTAAAAAAGATAAAATGTATTTAAGAATAAATACACCAGCATATATAGTCTATAGATAGACATCTAAAAGAAAAAAAAGGCATTTTCACACAACTGAAGGCAGCGTAACAGTATTTCAATTTTGAACTATATAAATATCTATAATCAACTGCATGCTTTAAGACAACAACAAAATCCAATTGTTGTTGTCATTTTGCTCCCTAAAAAAGATAAAATGGTTAATCTCTAGAAATAAAACTTTGTGCAGCTATTTTTTTCCTCCCTACATTGTTATCAGATAGAAGCTCATATTTCTAAGATATCAAACCATCAATCAATAAACCCAAATCCTATCTCTGATGACCTTGCTATTCCTTCCCCCCCAGAGAAGACTGATAAATGAGGTACAGATTGTAGGAGTTTAAAAATCAAATATAAGTAATCAATGTATGCTTCCAATTGTATTATAAGCCTCCACGAGAGAATGCTGTAAATAAAGTAGTCTGTAAAGCTGACTTGGCAGCTCCACAAATCTGAGAAAATTCATACCATAGATGAGAAATCCTTTCGCATCTCTCTCGCAGTGAAAACCTAGAATGAAAAATGAAATGGTTTATGAAGGATGACATGTCCTGTTTGGATACTATGAAAGAAAGAAACTGAATATTAAATTTAAACCATGCTCTTCTCTCTACTGAAATTGTTTCCAAAAAAAACTGAGGTATGACCACATCACAAATAAGGTATCGCTCCATCACAATGCTAGAGATAATGATGCCTTTACCCATGGCTTACAATGATACAGAAAAAAATATTAATACAGACACCATGTCACAAGGAAGTCCATAGGTGAATCTTCAACCTGCGTGCACATATATTTTTCATCAAAATCGACCACAGTTTTACAGAATTTCAATATTCAGTTAAGCCATCATCTGAAGTCAAGCGTTATTGTATAGGCTACATTTTCTGTTAATATGCTTATCGACTTTGATGAAAAAAGTGTGAACCCTGGACTAGGAAGCATTCACCATGAAACAGCATGACTTTACTGGCATCCTCATGTCTGTGTAACCACAAAGCAACAGACCCTCAAAAAGAGAACATTATTCAATTTTCATCTTTTGGCATTTTGGTAACAATTGGCATAATGTCTATTTTCAGGACTGCTTTACAGTGATAGAACAACTAATACCACAAAACATCACCCATCCATCGCTAATAGGCCTACCACCCACCAAAATGAAGTCACTTCCTGGAAGATGGTCTTTTAATATTTAAAGGTGATAAGAAACGTGATTTATGTAGCCCTCAAACCGTATTCACTTTATAGCCCTTAATCATGTACTGTAGGCCTAATTGTGGACAAATGTGGGCACAGAGGACTCAGATGTGAACCTTATATAAATGTTATGTCTTCGATAAAGTTGTCTATCCATTTATGGTG
Organism: Cyprinella lutrensis; assembly: GCA_027497675.1. Lineage (NCBI taxonomy): Eukaryota > Metazoa > Chordata > Actinopteri > Cypriniformes > Leuciscidae > Cyprinella > Cyprinella lutrensis. The sequence goes on from JAOTRC010000013.1 coordinate 16,171,858, forward strand.
TTTTTTTAACTACATTAAAATATCATTCTAATAAGTTCTTAGAGCTAAAACCTAAAGATGAAGTGACTTTGCTGTCACCTGGTGTCTTATTTTGGCTTATTTTAGA
>JAOTRC010000013.1:16178235-16191916 GCA_027497675.1 Cyprinella lutrensis
CATTTTAAACTTAATAGGATTTTTTGAAAAGCACACTTTTAATGTGAGTGACAAAGGGAGGGATGATCAGAAGCACCGCATGGGTGGCAGACTATTATTAATATTATTCCATGACCTGAATGGCAGATTCCTGTTATATAAGATCTGACAGGTGCTCTGAAGAGACAGATCATTTATATTTAAAAAAAATAAATAAATAAAGTGTAATGCGTAGGCATACAATACTACATAACCAGAAATTGTTAAAAAAGAAAAAAAAAATGAATTAAATTATTTGAATTTATTTTAAACGCTCTTGATATTAAAATCGAGCATTGTTGAACTGTGCATATTAGTTGAAAACTCACAAAAGAAGGGCATTTTTTTATCATCCACTGAATAATTATGGCAGTGCGACACTGCCATCTATTGGCATAGCATGTTTACATTATACACATTTTTTTCCCCATATCAATTTACTTACAATGTCAATAGGTGTCAGTCTATCCTCAGTTAGGATTCCTCACATTTAATTCTTTTGAAATAAACAGAAGGTCCAGCGCTGATTTTAATAAAAAAAATATTGAGTGTTGGCAAAACAGCACATCATACAGCAAACCTTTTGTGTATTAGGCTATTAGGCCTACAAGGGATGTTACAATAACCATAATCATATGGTGACTGGGCCTTTATACACTTAAAAATATTATAGGCTATGATAAATAAGTTATTATGGCTTATTTTTTGTGCTCTTACAAAAGCTTGATTTGCATTTTAAAGTGTGAAAACTGGTAATTTAGTCAAATTAGTAAAAAAAAAATACAATCCGATTTTTGATTGCATACGCAATAAGAGAACTAAAATGACATTCATCTCTCTATTTCTGCTAACAGGAAGACCTGCTTTGTAAATGATGTCTTTCTGGAGGCAGAGAGCTAAATTGCTTTTCAAAGGGAAGCCAGTTTTGGAAGGGAAGCTGGCAGAGATGGCTGGCACTACGTGATTGAATGCTCAGCATATCAATGACCTCGTTCAAAGCAGAGCTGGAATTCAACTCACAAAGACATCATTGAAATGAGAACAATGTCATCTATCCACATTTGGATAACACAGCTTATTTAGTTTTGATGTTTGTTTTAAAATTTTTATTTTATTTTTTTAGACAAACTTGAAACTTCTGAAAATAGTATTTAAATATAACTCATAAAAAGAAAATGCATTTTGCAGTACATCAATATTTAATTTTTCGCTATGTTATTAGAAAATGTATAGGCTATAAAAAGTTAAAATAAATAATAAAAAAAACTTTACCCAAGCTTGTGGTTGCTGCTTTAAAACACACATTCATGCTTAGCTATCATTCCGCGTCAATTAATTGTGTTATTCTTATAATAGTTTCACTTGACAATAAAAAATAACGTGATTGTGAAAGTTAGAAGAAGAAAATAACATAATGAAGGCCCCAGCGAGGATCGAACTCGCGACCCCTGGTTTACAAGACCAGTGCTCTAACCACTGAGCTATGGAGCCATGTTATTGTGTGCTAATGTGCTAACGGCTAATATACTTATTGTATATGGTTAATGCTTATTTTTACGAAAATAGTAAGACACAATAGTACCAGTAGGCCTACGATATATTCATTAAAGATATTTTACTTGCATTTATTTACACATTCATATATTTGAATCTTGTATTTTGCTACAAACGTTTAGCAAACCAATTCAACTATTTGCTACTCAAAACATATTCACTTGCTACAACTATTTTACGGAAACTGTTACTGTTTAAAGCAAATATTTAAAAATAATCTCAGTTAGCCTATCTGTTAAAAAAGGGGAAGGAAAGCGGTATCTCTAGTAGAAGTACAACAAAACGTCTAGTTTGCCAGTAGCGTTTCCTATTCACGATAGCCTAGCTGAAGTGTAAATTTGTAAAGTGATACAGATAGTAATAGGCCTACCATAATGTTTGCTTTAGTAATCTTATTTAAATTGACATGAACTATATATTTGTGTGTGTATGTAACGATTCCTTATGGTATGGTGCCCTCTAGTGGGCAACTTACAAATTGGCCGTGTTAACACGTTCAAATTGGCCGTGTTAACACGTTCAAACTGGCCGTGTTAACACGTTCAAATTGGCCGTGTTAACACGTACAAATTGGCCGCGTCAACACGGTCAAACAGTCCGTGTGACGTAACACGTACAAATCGGCCGTGTTAACACGTACAAATTGGCCGCGTTAACACGGTCAAACAGTCCGTGTTGAAGCGTTCAAAATAAACACGTAAAAAATGGCCGCGTTAACGCGGACAAAGAGTGCGTGTTAACGCGGTCAAATTTCACGCGTTTCGTCTATAGACTATGGTAACTTATGACCAAAAAGAAGTGCAATTATAATAGATGGATTATAATAGATTAATATAATATAACATTTTTGATAAGGGGTTCACCCTCATTGTCATCTCTGGTCCTCAAGGTCCACTTTCCTGCAGAGTTTAACTCCAATCCTTATCAATTGAGAACCCCTGGTTTAGAAGCTTTTCTCCTCCCGAGCATCACAAATTCATACATCTATTATAATTGAAGTTTATAATTATAACCCCTGCTCAAACCATTAGAAAAGATGAAGGCTGTTATATTAACGTTGCCCACTAGAGGGCATCATACTATAAGGAATCGTTTAAGTCTATCGTTTCAATCAATTTGAATGGAAATAAATTCATTGATCTAATTCACTATTTTGGAAAGTACATTTTTATATAGGCTAATTGATTTATATATATACTAAATGTGTGAAATGCATGAATCGCTATATTTGATGATGGAAAAATATTTACATCATATTTCAGCTGCAAGTCAGGAATCAGAGCAGTGGATCAAATATTTTTTTTTAAATATCAAATAATGTTAAATGTTAATATTGTATTGACATAATTTATGTAGGCTATAGCCCTCTTATATGGTTTTGAGTTTAATAAATCTCCTCTCCTGAAAGTTTTTCCTTGTCCGAGCACGATGACTTGAGGTTAACAGACAAACAAACAAAAAAATAATTATAATACAATATGGACAGCAAATGACCATGTTTTGTGTGTGTGTGTGTGTGTGTTTTTTTTGTTGTTATATCATTTATAGAGGCTTTATAGAGGCTTTTAAGCGCCAACACAATGTGTTAGTTTCATATTTTAGTTATGAGAATGAATGCATGATCCGTTTCCCAGCAACAGGACAACAACAACACATAATGGCGGACAAGACTGAGGAGAGAGCGCCAGTACGGGTTTTTATCATCAATGTTGATAATTACACAACAAAAAATATTGCAAAGGTAAGTTATTTTATTACTTTTTAGAGTATTGCATAATTGCACCGTAGTTGCAGCGGTACACATGTATGTATTCTTAAACCTCTAAACAAGGTAGCGTTAGCCCAATAAGTTACGTTACTTAAGAGTGGAATTAGAAAGATTGGTTTGCTAGCTTCAGATGATTTAAAGCATGTCACATCAAGAAATCATGGCTATTATGTCCATACTATATTATCATGTATTTAGTTTTTAGACTCGTGTGTAGTTGGTGCATCTCTTGTGGACTTTGAGGCTGATGTGGAGGATGACGACAGGCTGCAGGATGACGAGCAAACTAAAATCAAAGATGCAACCTTCCAAATTGTGGGAACAGTTTCCAGCCAAGCAGAGGAGAAGTGCAGTTTTATCTCTGAAGAGTACAGTGTAAATAAATCAACTATACTACAGCATTATGCAGAAGATTTGTCTGTCATAAATTGTCACTTACCTACTGTCAGTGACAGTGTGTCACTTTACTTTTTTAATAACATCCCTTTTCATCTCGACCAGCACTTGAAGCATGAAGAGCTTCTCCATCATCTGATGAAGTGTGATGTGATCATTTTTGATATCACTCAGCATGCTGATCAGATAGCTGAAGCACAGTGGGCTGTGTCAGGTATCACCTTTTTTATTTTGAATCAATGTGCTACTTTCTATGAACCTTTTTCTTGAGCAGATGCTAGTTAAAATTATCATTCAATAACAGCTCTTCATAAAGAAATGGACACTTTTTCTGGGCACAAGATATTTATCCTGGTGTCAACCATCATGACGTGGGCTATGTCTAAACCAGCTAATAAAGTAGGAATAAGAACACTCAATTATCAAGTTGGCTACTTTATTGAACAGCATGTTAACATGATTAAAAGGTTGTATTGATGAATATTTTAACTCCACAATAGGATGACCCAGAGGTTCCTTTTACAGAGGAGCACTACAGGAAAAGAAAAGCACACCCCAACTTCCGTGATCATCTCGAATTGGAGAAACTTGTGGTCAAATTAGGCAAAACTGTAAGCAGTAAATATTGTGGGATAATATTTTTTCCACTTTAGTTGAAAATCCAGGCAATATTTAACAATTGTGTACACTAGTTATGGAAAGATATTCAACAATTCACGTGAGCATGACTTTAAAAGTGTGAAGTTCATATTTATTTATGAATGATTTTCAGAAAAGCTCCCTGTTCTCTACATATGTTGTTGCATCAGGGCTACAATATGGAATGGGAGAACACATGTTTCACTTGTTTTTTAAGGTAGTGGACAGACATTTAAAACATATTACATTTGTAAATACGTTTTTACTAATTGAAATGGTGAAGTTAAAAAGTTTATGTTGCGATGTTCTAGATGTCATGGCTGGGTGAAGTCTCTGAGGTGCCCATCTTTGGTGATGGCTCCAATATTATCCCCACTATTCACATCAATGATCTGGCAGGGTTAGTATAACTGTGCAGATTTTTATGACATCCATGCAAAAACTAAAGTACCAGGCATTTATATCCATTTGATTCATATTCATTAAGGATCATCCAAAATGTCATTGACCACAAGCCAAAGTCACAATACATTGTTGCTGTTGATGACTCCAAAAACACAATGGAGGATATCATAAAGGTGAGATTCTACATATTAAATGTGTGTATGTATGTATGTATGTATATATATATATATATATAATGGTTGTCATGCAAGGAAATCTTCTTTCTCAAGGCAATAACACTCGTGCTTGGACCAGGAAAAACTCGGAATGTTTCAAAAGAGGAGATTTATCTCATACGGGAGTTGACAGTAAGCATCAATGTCAATATTGTTCTGACATTCTACAGGGAAGATTATCAATATTGTACAGTTTTGGTTTTGTATCAACTATGATATCTTTTTACTTTCTTCAGCAAACAGATATTGATTCTTTGCTTGTCAACCTTCGTATTGAAGCACTGTATCTGAAAGAGAATTTTAACATCCAGTGGGTGTCAGAATATGGCATGGTTGAAAACATTGAGCAGATCACTGAAGAATACAAGCAGAGCAGGGGATTGTTGGTACGTTGAAATTCTCTAGTTGTGTGTTTATTTTTGGTACTTCTTTTATGTTGGGCTTTTTGGCTCAATCTAAAGTTTCACTGTACAAGCACCTGTGTTTGTGTGTGTCCCAGCCCCTTCGTATCTGCATCCTGGGACCGCCTGCTGTAGGGAAGAGCACTATAGCAGAGAGGATATGCAAGCATTACAAACTTCATCATGTTAAACTTAAGGAGACGATCACTGAAACATTAAACAACCTGGTGAGTGTTATACAACTCCTAGAATGTATTCAGAACCAGCAAAGCATGTTCAAAAATATATATATATATATATATATTCTACATTGAAAAAATAAATATAAATTTTATACTAATGCTTAGTTGAATGAATTAATCAGGAGTCGTGTATTCAAACGGAGGACATGGAAAATGATGAGGGTGACGCTCAGGAGTTTCTGGACACTCTGAAGGAAAACATGAATGAGAATGGAGGTTGTATGTTTGTAATTTTTATTGGTGCTTTATATTGAAATTATATATGTTAAGTTTTTGTTGTTGTTTTTTTAGGACGACTGGATGACCAATATGTGATTCGTATAATGAGGGACAAACTCAGGACTAAACCCTGTTTGAACCAGGGCTTCGTTTTGGACGGTTTCCCTAAGACATATGAGCTGGCGAAGCAGTTATTTACTGGTGAGAAATTTGCTTTTATTTAGGTGATATGTGAACAAATTAAATCATGATTCTGATTAATAAAACATGAGTTTTGATTTGCTGCATGATTATTTAAATATTCAACAGGTGATGAAGAGCCTGAAGACTTGCAATCTAAACATGAGAAAAAGATCATCCCAGGTGTGTAATTTATTAATATAATGTATAATGCAGATTAGAAATGCCTTTTTCCCCCAGACTTCTCCGTCATAATTATTAGCCTTAAGATTTGAGTCTTGCATGACTGATTTGAACTCATTTAACTATAGTACTGTTCAAAAGTCTAATGTTTTTGAAAGAAATCTCATGCTAGCCAAGGCTGAATACAGTAAAACAGCAAAAATACAGTAAAATCAGTAAAAATGTGAAATATTATATAGTTTTTAATAACTATTTTCTATTTTATTATATTTTCAAATGTAATTTATTCCTGTGAGGGCAAAACTGAATTTTCTACATCGATTACTCCAGTCTTCAGCGTCACATGATTCTTCAGAAATCCTTCTAATAGTTATTTGAAACTTTTCTTATTATTATCAATGTTGAAAACGGTTTTGCTGCTTATTATTTTTGTGAAAACTGTGATACACATGTTTTCAGGGGTCTTATTTGAAACAAAAAATTTTGTAACATGATAAATGTCTTTACTAACACATGAATTGAATGTATCTTTACTTTATAGTGGTAACTTTTGTGAACACGTTCAATAGCAGAATACGCACAACTCATTTAAAAGAAATACTGTAACAAGTGACTTTGAAATACACTATGATTCTAGAGAAACCATCATTTGTCTGTTCTCCAGAGTTTGTGTTCTCTGTCGACGCTTCTGATGATTTCCTGAAAAACCGCGTTCTGAATCTTCCCGAGACTGTTGTAGAGGGAACGTCCTACACCCCTGAACAGTTCCCACGCCACTTGGCCCGTTTCAGAGAGAGAAACGTAGAGGATCAGACAGTGCTGAACTTCTTTGAGGACCTAGAGATTGATCTTGAGCATTTAGGTAACATTGAAGGAGTGAACCAAATCCTGTTTTAATGAAGTGCAGTAATACTGCATCTGTTGAGCTAGCTAATACACACCAAGCATAAAGGTAAGGTCACATTTACAGCTGTTCTGTGAAAATCCAGTCCAATGAGAATCCACGTGAATTTAGCTTGAGTGCAAAAGGTTTCCACACACAGATTTTGCAATGGGTTCAAGACAAAGCTGCTCGGTTTGGAAGTGACTTGTGTGTGAGACACACTCATAGGATGTGTTCACACTTTGGTTTGATTTGAATTAACTCTGCTGCAATTGCTCTGTAAATGCTCTTCATTTTAAAAAGTGTGAATGTTGCCATCCAAACCTTGGTGTGCACCAAACAAGCAGGCCGAGATCTGAGACCCACCTTTTCAGCACGCTATTTGGTCTTGTTTATAAGCTGTTAGTGAGTTCTCAGCTGGTAAAATTCCCAATTCTTCCTTTGGTCCGAACCAAAAAATCCAAGACAACCGAACTACAAGTGTGAACACACCCGTACACCACTACACCATTGACAATAATGACCTTTTTGCCAACAACATTTCATTAATGTGACCTTATCTTTAGGAATGGTATTGTGACGTTTCAATAGTTTTGACTGGCGTCTCACATCTATTAATTGATTAAAAGTGTGGCCTTACAGTCTAAATGTATTTACTTTTATTGCAGAGATTACAAGCAATGATGACAATGAGTACTTGCTGGTCATCGAAAAGATTTGCAAAAAAGTGGGCAAACCGAAAAACTACAGGCCGATCTCAGAGGAGGTGGAGGAAGAAGAACGACGGCAAGCTGAACAGCAGCTAAAGAAACAGGCGGCACAAAGGGCCGAGGCAGAGCGCCAGGAGGAAGAGGAAGCCCAACAGAGAGATCAGCGTTGGGGGGAGTGGGTAAGGACATGACATTATATTTTTACGTTTTTATTTTCAACGCCAGCGCAAACCCTCTTTTGGCGTTAAAAAATACTCTCAGGATTTATTAAAGAGACATATTGAAAAAATGTGTCTACCTATAGGAATATGACGCCTATCACTATATGCATAAGCTCCTTCAGTATTATCAGCAGCTATCGCGTTTCTCAGGATCTTACCCTCCTCCAACCCCAGCTCCTCCCCTCTTCAGTCAGGATTTGGCATTCTGATTCCCCTTGAATCAGACTAAATTCTCAAATTATGTTGTATTTTAGAATCTTCAATGAATGATATCAGCAATTCATGTTGGTTCTGTTCTGTTTACCCTAAGGGGGTTATTGCTGCTCTCCATGCTCTTATGCTAGGCTGGATGGATGCGCAGAGAGTTCTCACCCAAAACGGAACCAGACCACAAATCCAAACTGTATGCTAACTGTCAATCGTATTTTACGACAGCGGTCCTAACAGAAGTTTTATGATGAACTTTTAGCACGAAAACCAAAGTTTCAATTATTAAAAGTGTGTGCGGCGACTTTTTGTGACAAAGGTCAGAACTCCTGTGTAACGATTCTAGCTCAAATAAAGGGAATTTAATTTGAACAACTGATCATGAATATGATCAGGGATTACATGTACACACATTAAAATTACCTGTAAAGGGGATACTTTGCCAATGTATCTGTATGGACAGCTAAATACAATGGATTATAATCAATGATCCATACAGGTGGGAAAAATAGATCAATTGTATATATCAATAATCAATCACAATTGATTGAATTGTAATTAAATATCAATATGTCAATTGTCTAGAATAGATAGATTCCAAGGATAACCCTTATGGAATTAATTTGTTAATCGAATAATCTGTTCGCCCAGCAAATTGATCGTACAATCTTCCATCAACCCTCAAGAGAAACTATGTACACCGGTACATGTACAACAAAATAAAGCAACAAACAATGAAAGAGTATGGGAATAAGAGAGTGATAGGAAAAGGGAGACAATGCTCAATCAGTTATGGCAAAAATGCAGAAAAAAGGAACATTGAGAGAGATACCAAGTTATGAAATCACCCTAAATGGGGTAAACAAATCTTAAGTGCATTGAAAGCTCGATAAAACGAACACTTGCATATATAGTTCTCTTGTGTTGCTGAGTAAAGAAGGCTTGTGTGTGTCATTCCTTCGACGTCACACGTTCTCTCGGTTCTTCCGGAGTGAGCGTAGTCACTGGAAGTTCAAGTGTCCATTGAAGGTAAAGTTTGAGAGCTAATTCAGGCTAAGCGAGTAGAAATGAGCAAAGAAGAATACGATAAGGTAAAACAAAAACTAAAGAAGACGAAGGATAACTGACAACAAAAATAAAACTAAAACGAGGAAGACTGAAGAGAAGAGAGTGAGGAAACTGCTGGTCCTGATTTTTAAAGGGAGTCCGGGTTCACACCTTCCAGAAAATTTTCAACGCAAAACAGCGCTAAAGTATCGATTTAGGAGTCTTAGACCTTTCCAATGATATAGTTTGTCATGATTAGATTAGGATTTAATTGTAATATAGTGAAGTAAATTTAGGCATCCCACTAGCGGGATGGTGACATGCAACGTGATTTATTAAATCAACTTAGTAGTATTTGTGCCGTTATTTACCGCCCGAAAAAGGCCCGTCTTAACCGTTTTTGTGCCTAGCATGACATTGAATTTGCACATTTTCAGTAAATCACACGCAGAACTTTAATCTCCCATCTGTGTTTTTATTACATTCGTCCTATTTAAAAGATCTGGTCTTTCATTTGTTAAATCTTTGACTTGCTCTAATTTTTGCCATTTAAAATTAGTTTGTTCGGTTTTTTTTTTCTTTGCCATTTAATGTTGTGCTATTGCAAATAAATAAGCTAGCAACTCATCAATGAGATTTTGTTTTAAGAATCAGAGTCTTCAGGAGGTGAGGAGACAAGAACATGACTTGTTGGAATCTCAGTCAGTGCCTTTAAGGAACTACCTGATGAGGGATGTGATGCCCACTCTCACCCAAGGCCTCATCCAATGCTGTACAATACGTCCTGATGACCCCATAGACTTCCTGGTAGGTTGGTCCTCCTCATAACAACTGGACCTTATTAGTTTAATAGAAGGTATTTTCTGGAAAACTTGCTGTAAATTTCTCTCCGTTTGTCATTTGTATATTTTAGGCTGAGTACCTTCTCAAAAATAATCCTGAAGCGTGATAAACGTGGACATTTTTGTGCCCTGGGTTTCATCAGCAAGTATAACTTTTGTTGGTTTGTTTTATTCTAGAGAGTTTGATTTCAGTCTTAATGTTAATTTAAAATCTGAATCTTTAATATACAGTCCTTGATTATGCATAATAAATATGCAGTAATGCTGCAATTAATACATTCAATGCAAATCAAATGGAAAAACTCATTTCTTCCACCATTTATCTAGTTGTGCATTTAACATGCGAAAAACATCATAATAAAATAAAAGCTTGGTAGAATGAAGCTGTTAATTGGAAGTTCATTTGTGCAAAGTATGTCCATCATGTCATGATTGCTCTGATTGGTCCTCTGCTTTCAAAGAATAATGTTACAAATGGTAGATGATTAACAGACCCTTTTACATAGCTCATAATTCATTTCATAAGTAAAACAAACAAAATACTGCACTTTAGTTGCTTTAATATGCTAATAAATTAACAGACTCCTTAGCTCTAGTTTCTCTTTTCTGGATCAGAATAATATAATTCTAAATAATATAATGATACAAATCAGAAGTTCCACAAAATCCGCGAGAAAATTTTCCTTTTTCCATGCCATGAAGAATAATATGATAATCGTCAGCAGAAGATGCAGATAAACAATAAACCAGGTAGGAATTTACAAGCGAAACAACAATAGATGTACGGCTGCAAAGGACAAGAATGTGTATGACAAAGCACAGGTTAGGCAGAAATATTGGCCGTCTGTAATATGGATGGGCACTGGATTGGAAACTGTTTATGAATCTGTTGATCAGCACAAACTTTTAAAACATCAGCTCTTTGGCTATGTAAGAGTGTCGAGGTTATGTAGCTACTCCAATAGGCCAACATCAGTGATCAGAGATACGAAAATTGAACGTAACCTTCTCTGACCTTAAATGCAAATATTGCATTACAAAAAAATAATCATATGTAATACGCAGTATAGATTACATTGTTCATGACATGTTTCAAGGCCAAAATGAATTGTACATTATATTATGACAACATTTTATTGTACATTGGCTTAGTTTACCTACCGTAAAATGGTTACTTTAATATACACTGTATTTAAAAAAAAGTTTAGTGTCTGTATTTTTCTTTAATGTGAAATGTTTTTGAAATAAGTCACCAAAGCAGCATTTATTTTATTAAAAAATAATACAATAAAAACAACAGTATTGTGAAATTATTACAATTTAAAGTAACTCTTTTGTATTTTACTATATTTTATAATAATATTTATTCCTGTAATGGGAAAGTCTTCAGTGTCACATAATCCTTCATAAATAATACTTATATGCTAATTTACAACAATTATCAAGATTTAAATCTGTTGTGGTTTTATTTTTGTGAGAACCATGATACTTTTTTCAGGATTATTTAAGAAGAAATTTCCTAATAATTATTATTTTGTAGTAATGCGAGTCTTTACTGTTACGATTGATTAATTTAATGCATCCTTGCTGAATAAACGTATACATTTCTAAGAGTTTTTTTTTTTTTTTTTTATAAAATCTTACTGTCCGCAAAATTTTGACTAGTAGTGAATACTTTTTAAAGCCACGATGCATTCAACCTTGGCAGGTTACTGAATGCATCACTAGATGGCACTCCTACCCAAGCAATATAAGACATTTACAGTCTTTTCCTTCAAGAACCCCTCCACAACCACTGAAATTGAGACAACCGAGTTGACCACATTCAGTACAGAGATTTATGTACAGTATGTTGAACAGTTCGGCATAAATAATATACTACTATCGCAAACTTGTATAAATATCCACATGCATTTTATTCTATTTTTTTTGTGCAGTGTTCAATTATATTTGCACACTTGGATCAATAAAGCATGCCTATAAATAATATAATGAAATAAATTCAGTGGCATGTTTGAATTGCTCTGTTTTCTGGACATGTTTATTTCAGTCTTAATATATAATTAAAAATTAAACCTCGGTCTAGGATTAGGATTATACAGCAATGCCACAATGAATAAAACAATGCAAATTAAATGCATAGCATAATGCAATTATGTTTACATTGCTTTTTTGTATTTATTATATGTATATACTTACTTATAAACAGTGTTGGGGAAAGTTACTTTTAAAAGTATTGCATTACAATAATACCTAAAAAGTAAAGTTGCTTTTCACGGAACGTAGTGCTACGTTACTTTTGCATTACTTTTTCTTGTGTGTTTTACTAATATACAGTATATCCCTTTCACACCAAAAGTGAAATGTTCCTTCCTATGCAGACAACAAGTTGTGTTACTTATTTAATAAAGAAAGTAAATTTAAAAAGTAATGCGTTACTTTATCTCATTACATAACACGTGTTACTTCCCTAATGAGTTACCCCCAACATTGCTTATAGATACTTATAGTATAACTATAAGGAGCTAAATGCATCAATTTAAGTAGAGAGGTTGTACAGTTGTGTTTACCCTCATCACTACATTGGAGGTCTGAATATTTGTGGCTGTCATGTCTGCATTTGGAGGGGAGGGGAGGGGGGGGGGGGTGTTTTGTTGCTTAGGAACAGTTGTTTCTGCATCGCAGTGGGGGTCTTCTTCTGAATATCATTATGTTCCCTTCAATCGACAAAAATGACACATTTTTCTTGTCTGCCAATATTTATCATTGGCTGCACTCACTTGCGGGCCTGAAGAATGTATTTTTATTGATTACAGGGCAGAGTCTGGGATTATAACTAACTTTGTATCAAAATAATAGTCTAGATATCTTCAATGAAAGATATTTTCAATATGAGACAAACTATGAGACCAGAAGCAAAAGTTAATTGCATATAATGTGTATGGTTGTTTTGTTCAATATACCTTGTTTTTGCCCGTAAAAAGCCTGGCAAGTCAACAAAGTAGCTTTACTGTGTGAACTACTTATAGCTCTCACTCTCAAAAAACAAGATTGATCCATTTTCCTTGCAACAATACAGGAGTGATAGGAATTCAAGATCATTTTGAATTTGTGAGAATTGTAAATGTTCTGTTTCTCGCAAATAAAACAGACGGAGCAGGTGAGGCCAGAGGACGTGGCGAGGAGCGGAAAGGTACCCGGCGAGTGTGTGCTCTGCGACTGATTGTGCGCAGGATCATGTTGACAGGAGGAAGGAGGAGATGCAGCCACACATACAGCAGGGATGCTGGGTGCCTAGGCCGGAAATTCATCAAAATGGGGGAACACCTCCAAGAAATGTGCGTCAGACGGTGTGTGCTCCTTTTCGCATCGTCCCTTTGGAAAGTCAGTGAAATTTCCCAGTGATTGATGATGGCTTGGAAGGGGGTCAGTAAGAACAATGTGCATTTATTAATGAAGTTGGACTGAGAGTCAAGATACAATAATTATAAATGTACCTCTCCCACACATTTGAACATATCTTTATCTTTTAACATAACTAATTAGTATAC
>JAOTRC010000013.1:16198345-16211185 GCA_027497675.1 Cyprinella lutrensis
GAAACTCAAAATAATAAGTTATCTGAACTAAATAAATTATTTAAGTTGATTTGACAAAAGAAAAAAATGTTGTGATTGCAAATATTGAAAACATTTTTTTTTACTATATATATATATTTATATATCTTGTCACATTATCGTTATTATCGTTATACCTTGTTATATTATTGTATAAAATAGTTTTATAAAATAGTATAGATTATATACAATAAAATATTTATAATATATACTACATATTATATATATAAAATAAAAAAATGCTTAAATATACAAAAAATCTCATGGACATTCCTATATACATTTAAGCAAAATAAATAAATAAATAAAAAATCTAGTAGCAAACATAGCAATTTCTGGTTTATATCAGACAGATTAGAAGCTATATATCAGCATATCATTTATAGCCAGTATCTTGCTTCATTGTCTGGTCACACAGGCATTCATTTCTATTTTTTTCTCCTAAAATCTTTTAATTTCCTTTTTCCTTTTATCTGCACAATAGATCCTCAGCATGTCTTCCCTTCCCTCGTGTAATCTCAATATTATTTAAGGTAGCCGTTGCACAATGGCTGTGAAAATGGGAGTCATTTAAGCCCTTCTCCCCAAGCAGTGGTCTTGGCAACTAAACTAGCTCATTTGTTCACTCTGCATTCCCTTGGACAGCCTTATAAATGGAGGCACTATCCAATTATTACAGGGGATAAAACTAGAGCTCCAGCAAACCATAGCAGAATCTATTACCAGTGAGAGTTTGTGTATGTGTGTATGTGTGTGTGAAAGAGGTAAGGCTGTGCCCATATGCCTCAAAAACTACTCCACACAGGACAGGTGACACATCACCGATGGCAACATGTTCTCTTGTGATGTATTGCAATAAATCATTATGACGCTTAATCTTTAGTTTACCTTTAAACGTTTGTGGTTTATTTAGGCTTATATTAGGTTCATGCAAACTGGTTTCAATTTATAAAGTATTTGACATGTACACAGTCTAAAAGTTGCCTTAGTGTGCGCAGTACGCAGTGTGCACACATATGAAGGGACTTTTTGTGATTGGATATGAAATCAATGCATATTTGAAGCTGGCTTTAAGTTGATATTCGATGATGAAAAAAGGGTTACTTTGAAAACTCTCTGATAATTGGCTTCTTAAAAGCATCTCATTTTTAACAATGTCACTGTGGCTGGTGGATGACAATTAATCTGTTTTCCAGTGTTTTCTTGGCATCTGTGCCAATTACTTTATATGCTAATATATGTAAATTACTCAGCATTTGAGATGTCAGTAAAAACTATGCTTGTATTGTATATTATTTTTAATTCGTGCAATACAATTGAAGTCTATTTTCAAAGGTACCATTTTAAATCTTAAATAAATCGTTTTTGAAAATATATTTTAGGATGGGAAAGTAACACTTACATGTATTAGTAAAACTACTGTAGCAGAAATAAGCTCTTAAAAATAGTTTAATACTTTTCAAATAATCATTTCAGACAACACAATCTGCTAATGCTCTTCAACAGAAAAAAAAAAAATCTTTGAAACAATCGGACTTGCTTGCATCATTTCTTTGTTTACCGCTATGACAATGAGAATTAGTCACTCCACGTATGCGTATGAACGCAATTCCAAACACATATTTCTCACTTGAACAGTCAAACTGCATTTTCACACTCACCATCCAATTTAAGTGCGTTCTGGATTTTGTATTTGTCATTGTGTCGGCACATTCATATTTCTTTTCTGTTTCTTTTCTTTTTTTTTCCCATCTCGGTTAGTGGGAAAGAGGATAATGACTTCACCGCTAAGTAAATGTTAATGAATGCACTTCGCCATCTGACTAGGTCTTTTCTCTTAACATAAATAGCTATAATTACCAACATATTCTCTCTCTCTCTCGCTCTCTCTCTCCCTCACACACACACAATGACCTGCATCAAAAGTACGCTATCCACTGTCCTGCGTTAAGTAAATCTACTTCTCATCTCTGAAGGTAGATGTCACTCTTGCACACTAAATGGATCTGTAAACTTCAGCCTGAGAGATGATGGATGTTTAATGTTGAGTAAATTAGTAGGAGATCAAACAAAAACAACAAAATGTGATCTCAGAAATATAGAAGAAAGATGGACAGGACCACATGTTTGCTAATGTGAGCAATATCTTAAAATAAACTATTTAAATTAATAATTTATACAAGTTAATTTTTTATATTTTAAATTTATAATAAATAGACACCAAGGTTTTCTGTAGCCTAATGTTGACCTTGCAAATTAAGGTTAAAATTTCACTCTTCATTTATTTAAATCAGTGTTCTCTTTTCTAGTTAATTATCTGCAAATAATCATTAATTAAACACATCTTTAAAAAAATTAGAGAAGCCCAAAAATAGACGTGCTTATTAATATCTTCCACAAATCAATTCCTTTTAGACAAAAAAATAAATTAATAAATTAAAAATAAGACACAAGTTGGTTTTCTCGTAGACTTTTAAAATAACACTTTTCATAAATGCTGATATGCTGTCCCAAAACCTATGCTGCAATAATAAAAACTAAAATCATAAGTATTTTGCTGTGTGCGAGGCTGATTGAAATTATCGTTCTTGTTTTACATTTGTGTGAAACTGCAAAAAATAATTATTCTATTTAGCTTAACAACGCATTTTCATAATTACCACATATTACTCATGATGAACGTGCAATCTGATCATTTTAATAAGTACACTCATATAGGAAGTGTATCAGACAAAAGTGACATTGTGTCAAATTAAAGTTACAGCACTAAAGCAAGTAGCTCAGTCCTGAACATCATCATAAACATATTCAAACACACACACACACACACACGAAGTGAATAATAATGAATATATATCGCCTGTGTCAGTTCCGTGAAGGATGGCAGCCAGCTTTGCGATCCGCAGCTTTCCCGGCTGATTCAAAAATGTATCTTTCAAGCGTTTATTATCAATTTGACTTTATCTTCTCTTTACCAGAGGTGTGAAATCTCAACCTCATACGTGTAATTAAGGTGGGCCGCGGTGCTTAAGAGTGGCTTGATTTGAAGCGATTACCAGAGGCGAGAGCTGAAAAGTACACCGCTGTGACCTCAGGGGCAGTCTGGAGAACTGCTGGCTGAAGCCACAGCTAATTTAATTGATCTTCTCAGCTTTACATTTAAATATCATCACAGTGGCGATGAGCTCCAGATAGGCTTTGTTCTCGCGTGTGGCTGAAGAGAGATTATTCGCCGAGCAGATCTGACCCGATGGCTTCGCTCCTCTGTTTGTTCAGCCTAAGAGCGCGCGAGACATCGATCCGCCCGCTTGGAAAAGATGCAGCTCGGGTGATGGTAGTTTCAACTGTTGTTGCTACACGAATATGATTGTTGCTCTAGGGATTGCGGATAGAGAACAAGTAAAGTCATGTTTATTTATATAGAGAGCTTTACATCAATAAACAAGAAAATATGAGTGTCAATGATGCAAACTTTATCAAATGTGAGACTAATTTACCGAATCTGATGTAAAAGCAGCTCTAAAAAGACAATAGTGTGATTATCCAGCTCAAGTCAGTTCAGTGTTGATTTAGTTCAGTTCAATAACAGGTCAATTATGAAACCAGTTCAGTTCAGCGCTAACACCAAAAAACATTTCTGAGAACGTTTTGCTAACGTTCCCATTGAGTTATGTTCATGTCCAGTTTTTGACGTCGTATTCGAAATTTTTTTTACCTTTGTTAAGCAAACGTTAAGGAAACGTTCCATTATATCACTCTGCAAACAATACGTAATAAGTAGTAAAAGTAGAAATAAGTAGTAACATTTAAAAAATGTTACTGGATTTTACAGCGAAACAAAACACACTCCGTTAATGATGTATAAATAACATTTTTAAGATAACGTTATGATAATTGAATGCTACTGGAAGAATTTTCTTTCACTTTGAGAGAACCTTGGCAGAACATTAGCTAAAGTTCTGAGAACGTTCCATATTAGCTGTAACAGTATTCTCTAACACAGTCGAGTCAGTGTGGGTTCAATAACAGTGTCTATATTGCAAAAATCATCAATTATGGAACAAATTCAGCTTCAGTATAAGCTGAATTTACAGCTCATTCTCAGAATATACAGCTCTACAGCAAGGGGGTTGTACAGTAAGCAACTTCTGTATTCTGTAAAGCAGGTTGCATCGTTTTTTTCCGCCTTTTTCAAGCTTTTTTTTGGCCTTTTGTGTTTCATTAAATATAAAGCTGTTCTACTTAACATGCCTTCAAAGGTTACCAAAGCATTACGGATGTCCATCGCATATGCTGATTGATATTTTTTTTTCTTCTTCTCACTAATATTTGAATATTAAAATTGAATGAGACGCCAACAATAAAAATAACTAGCTAGGTTAGCAAATTACTGTAAAAATCCATAGACATGGCCGCCAGCTCATACTGCCGTTAACCCTTTCTCCGACAAGCAGATGCGGCGAGACTTGCTCTGCTTGTTCATGTGATGTTCGACATAAAGCCTATCCAGCTCAATTCATTTCAAGTTTTGTTCTCGTCCGTGTCAGTGTAGTCAAAACTATGGTTTTTAGTGTCTTTTAAACCCTAAGTAAGTCGAAGGCGACAGTGGCAAAGAACCCACACTTCATCAGGTGAACTGCATAAAAGTGAAGGCGTGTTGCTGCATTTAAATATAAAAACAGAGATGAAACACTGCCTCTAATTCAAAACACATTTCCCTCTGCTCAACTATGACAATAACACCCAATCAATCAAAAGGGGAAGCATTGAAATTCTACGTTAGAAGAAAGAGAGAAAATTTAACAAAAGGACCAAGACATAGAAGAGGAGGACGGTGTGAGACAAAAACAGACACTGCACAAGTGCTGGGCGTCCTCTCTGCCGGTCTTGCCTGTGCTGATTTTAATGAGTCATTTCGATGCACGCTATGAAGATTAGGTGCCGGAGACGGTACCGCGCCATCTGTAAGGTAGCCGAGCGGTCACAGTAATCCATCTCACGCTCTCTGTCGAGAGCAGAGAGACGGCGGGACAAGGTCACCACAGGTGGAACCGTTAACGCAGTGACAGAACGTGGACCGGAAACCTTTTTCCGAGAAGCCGCTTCTCAAAACCTCCGAGAGATTTGTTTTTATTTACCGCGAGGTGACTCCGTTTGATATCACAGACGAACTTTATATGATCATTGTGCATCAATTTAGGCTCTGGGTGACCGGTTAAGATGAGATGTTATGAAAAGCTACAGCTCAAATTCTGTTCAAAGCGCTAAACTAAGCCTCAAATGTATATATGGAGTGTTTTTCAGTTGCTAAGTGGTGTCAAGGATCTTTGAGCAAGCTGTAAATCAAGGGTGCACCTTGGCTATTTACAGCAAATTATACAGCATGAATGATTCAGTGATTAGAAACATTCTGGCATTCATTACTTTCGCAAGGTCTGAAGGACTTAAACACTGCTAGCTCTTCACACTGTACAAATGCCCAAAACCTTGAGAGAGAGAGACGGAGTGAATCACAGGAACAAATTTATTTAAAATATGTGAAGGGTTATTAATAACACTCGATGCTTCAGATCATCCTTATTAGAGAGCGCTCGAGTTTTTGTTAGTAAGACGGTTGCTAAGCGTGCTTTTAGACTGGATGCTGCTTAATGTGGATGTGTCAAAGAAAAAGTCACTTTTACCCGCATGTGTTTGTGCACTCCAAGTGGAAGGTTATTATTATTATTTTTTTGTACAGATGTGATTAAAAACATGAGGGAGAAGGTAAGACAACAGCGGTAAGAGACGAAACCCTGACTGTCTGTGTAAATGCATACAAATTGCTGCTGATGAGGTCTTTACTGGGACAGTGTTTATCTCGTAATACCTCTAGTTTCAAAACAGCACACTGTCCCCGCTCTTCAGGTGTTCATTTGAATAGACCGAGCTGAATGAGTCTTTCTGTAATTGATCCCTGGGGGACGGGAATGTCTAGGCCCACCGAATCCGCATTTCCCCCAATTACGGATGCCATCGCGCTCCAAAAACAGAATC
The DNA here is from genome assembly GCA_027497675.1 of Cyprinella lutrensis. Lineage (NCBI taxonomy): Eukaryota > Metazoa > Chordata > Actinopteri > Cypriniformes > Leuciscidae > Cyprinella > Cyprinella lutrensis. The sequence continues at coordinate 16,204,397 of JAOTRC010000013.1, forward strand.
GGAGCGCACATCACAGACAGAACCAATGTGCTATACAACCTCACAAACACTAGCTTCCTTTGCAGGGTCCCTACACAGCGTTCACTTTATATATCGTTTAATGTAAAAAAGTAATGAGTACATGCGTATATGCATGCATTGATTTAATATATCAAATACGAAACTATTTTATTTGTATTGTATTATTAGGCTAGTATTATATATAATTATGAATTTCTTACATATAAAAGTTCACATGACAATTGCACAAATACCAATGGAGCATTTATTTCATGAAAAATACTGTAATATTGCGAAATGTTATTACAATTTCAAATAACGGTTTACTACTGTAAAATGTAATTTATTCATGTGATGCAAAGCTGAAATTTCAGCATCATTACAGTTTCAGTCCGTGTCACATGATCCTTCAGAAATCATTCTAATACATATTTAACTATCTTCATTATTATTTTGGAAGTTGTGATTCAGGATTCTTTGACGAAAAGAACATATTAAAAAAAAATAATAATGTAAAAGTTAAAAGTTGTTACTGTAACTTTTGATCAATTTAATGATTCCTTGCTGAATAAAAATATACATTTCTTTAAAAAAAAGTTACTGACCTCAAGCCTTTTTAACAAATATTAGGCCTATATATTACTTGAAAATTATTATTTATTAGTATTATTCAGTATATAATAATATTAAATTAGCATTATAAATTATAATAGTATATGCATTTGAAATGAAGTCCTTATTGTCTGCAGAGCCATATGGACAAAACACAAACGTACACTCCCTATATTTTGAATTGACTTAATACGGCCAAATACACTGTGAGGACTTCTAAGGGCACTATTGTGCCATCTCCATCTGCCAGTGTTTAAATGACAGCTAACTGTGCGCTCACTGAATGGATATGTATAGGCTTGCACTGGTTCAACAGGAAAATGGAAAACAGCATGCATGGATTGCTGACTGGAGGTCAGTCAGACAGTGGCAGGACTTCCAGGTATAAATCGAATTCACCTTGCCGTTCCACTGTAGCCACTGAACAGCTCTTCACTGAAGTCAGAACAGAGACGATCTTTCAAAAGTCCCTTCAAAAAAGTTCTTACACAGGTGGAAAAGGATTTTTTTTCCGCTCCAAGACTGAAGCTTTAAAAATAAGACCAGAAGCCCTTGGTGACACTCTTTCCAGAGTTTTGCAAATAGACTCCCAATAAAACAAAAAAAGCTAAACATATTCAAACAACTGATAGCATATACAAAAAAATAAACATCCTGATATCGTCGGAGCATGTGCAAGGAGTGTTTGGAGGGCATTAATGTCTGTAGGACATGGCAGGGGTACTCGGTTCAGACCCAAAGCTGTGCTGATGGAGTAGTTGTGAGTTAATTACTGATTACCTCTGGGGCCGTTCACCTGTGAGCCTATCATTACCTCACGCTCACGCCAAGCAGGTGCCATCCCTGGTTGTCCGCCACGCTTGTCTGCTGTGGCATGATTTCCTGGCCTGGGCCTAAAACCCTTACGCAGGAACCGCAGGGGAACATGGCACAACTCAAACCTTAACATCTAGCGCTATCCGGCCAGAGGTCAACTTCTCCTTCCCCCCCACCCCCTCTCCATTGGATCTGGAGCTCTTTCTTTGGCCTGGCCTGAAGTCACGGGCAGGGAAACAGCTGGCCGACGCCTGCCCGCTTGGACATGGCAGTTCTAGAGCATCGATAGTGGTGCCCACCACACCAGCTGATCCTCTCCCAGGGTCCCTGTCACGATGATGTCTTCATCGCTAACCGGAGCAGACGCCCGCTCCTGGCAGCAACTGGAGGTGACAACAAATCCAATTATCTCCCCTCCATGGAGCCCAGGCAGCCCATGCCGGTGTGACAGAGATGAGGACGGGGACAGGCAGTGCCCTGCCCACCTCATCCCACCCCTCCCCCTGATTTTAGTGGCCAAACACACAGACTACTGCCCCGTCACTCCAGTCACAGGGACAAGAGGACAAACAGAGGGCTCCTGTGGTCTACACAAAACACACAGAGAGATAGAGATAGAGAGAGACAGTGAGAGAGAGTTTTCCTTGATTTTTTTGACTCATTGTAACTACATGAAAAAAACAAAATACATTCTTTAGACTTTTGTCTTCTTTTGTAAGTTCTACTAGTTGAGAACAACATGAGGAACAACATGTAAATGAAGACAATTTTAGTTTTGCGTGAACTACTATAAAAATAATTGAATTTAATAATAAGAATTTCATTTCATTATTATATTATTTTGAGCAAGGCATGATAAAATTGGTCGACCATAATCCTGTTGTAATCCTGCTGTCAGTCATGGTGGCTTGTCATTGACACAAATGTCCCACCACATGGAGACATATAATATATATAAAGACATTAGTCAGAAAACTTGATTTGTGATAAGTGTTTTTGTGACACGCCCTGAGTTCACCTCTATAAACCATTTAAATATCCATATACAAATTGAGCTTTACTGGAAGCATTAGAGGTGTGTTAAATGCATATTAAAGAAAAAATATTGATTTTTTTTATCAGTGTTTATAGGTCATCTTCACCTCTAATGATTAGCCAGAGAGGGTAAGATGTATGCAGAGCTAGGGCTGCACAGTACAGTTATAACAAAACTGATGATTTTTCTTGATACTGTAATCATCATTATTATTTTTGATAATTACAATTGCCATTAAAATGCTTTTTTGTTAGGTTGTACATTGGTGAGTAATGGGTATTATTCAGTGATGCAAGTTACATAATTACAACTATAGGTGGCAACAATTATCCACATTAGGAGGCTGTTAACACAACACCATTTTCAACTACATAAAACTTCTTGCGTTTTGGCCGTTCATTTACCTGGCAACGGCATTTTGGGTGCCTGCAAACACAAACTTTTGAAAATGGGTTCCAAATCTCCATGTAAACAACAAAAACGTGAATCTCTGAAGACGATGATGTCATGCGTTATGTGTTCAGTCTAGTGTTTCATCGTCGGTAGCAGAATACAGCATTTTTAGTCGTTTTCGCGAATCCGTGTGAATGGAGTTTTGACAATTGTGTCGTCTGTATGCGGTAAACTGAAAGGAAAAACTTTTTCTTTTTAAGCATATTGTCGTGTAAACGTACCCTAGAAGTGAATCCTCAACCAATTCGTTCAAAACATTGATTCGGTTTAGGGAAAAAAAGAAAAAAAAATCATCCTGATCATCCTTAGATGAGTAATTGAATCAATTACTCAACTGATTTACAACACAGATGCATTCTGAAATGAAAAACCTTTATGTGTTATACTTGAGATTGAGATTGTTCTGGCTTAGGTGAGTCATTATTCATTAAAAAAGACTGATTCATCCATGAATTAAACACCATTAATGCAGTATGTCTTCCCTTTAGACATGCAACGGCTGGTCATGCTTTGGAGAACCATTCATTCACATCATTCATTCTAAAACACAGATTAATTCATGAACTAAACAATACAAATGGGTTTTGCTTGTAAACTTAAAAAGGCTGGTCGTTGAGTCATGAACCGTTCATTCAAATAATTTGTAAAAACAAAAAAAAACAAAAAAAAAAACAAAACACTGATCCATTCACTAAATGCGTGCCGTATGTTGCTGTGTTTCACTAGGGCTCGATTGATACTATTTTCATTTGTGAAGCAAAAATAGATAAAGTGCATACTTAGTTACTCAATATTGTAATAAGTTCCTCAATATTACATTAATGTTTATTATTACACTGTTGTTTAATGGCAATATCACCCAGACCACTTGCCTTTATACAATACATCACTGCTAGACAAAACTGTTAACCTTACCTTGTTAACCTTTAATCTCTCATTATTTAGGACTGGTTGTCAATAGTTTAAAAGCTTCATTCATGTGCAAAACAAAAAAGTCTGTGATTGGTTTCAACACTTAACCATTAACACTGTAAACAGAAAATAGAAAGAGGGGAGTGCTGCACACCAATAAAGAACTCGTTGATCATCCATGTTCATATGCAGGCTGTGGTACTGCTGAAGAAGATTCTCCAGGCCAAAGCCCGTCTGATAAAGGCAGTGACTCACGGGTTTCATGATATTCAGATGAGCCTTCAATGTGGGTGACTGGTGACACAGGGCGCTTGAGCATGGAGTTGGTGGACATGCCCAGAGGGAGATTCTAAAATTCTGATGGATCAACTCATCCAATGGGCCATTTCTAGTGGAGTATGGGGAAAAGATAGCATCCAGTCCCATCAAAATATGAGCCAATGTGTTCCAGACAAAAGCTTCTGAGACAGCTCAACAAAGAACCACTGAAGCAAGGGCTTCTCAAACTTGACTGTACTTTTACCCCATCTGTAGACACGTACAGTGGTCAACTTTAGTATAGGGATTCAAACGGATAGTTCACCCTAAAATTAACGTTTTCCTCTCCAAAAGCTCTAAAAATTGTATTCGGTTCAGATATGGTGATAAGTTATCTCATTGAGGAAAGACTTATTGAAACAACGTTGAGGTGAATAATTGATAAAATCATTTTTATTATTTATGTCAAGGGTCAACAAGAAAGATGCTTTGACACTCAGGCCAGTAGTTCTGATATTTACTGCCATAATTTTCACTAGAACCACTACAAAAATAATTTTTATACCTGTGTATTTTTATTATTTTACATTTTTATTTTTACCTGTATTTTTATATAGCATTTGATATTGTGTACTGCCGCCACAAACTGCCACCGTAACCTCAAAAAAGGCCTTTGCATCTCATCAGTTTGTTTTTCATATGCTCTATATACCCCCCATCCCTTTCACCCTCACATGGAAAAGTGGATGAAAAAAACAACAACAACAACAACCTCTACTTCCTGTGAAACTGTTGGTCGCACCTCTGACTGCAGTGACGGGGGAGAGTAAAGCCATTAAAATGACACGGAGACAGATCATGTGTGACACTTCAAAGGGTCTGGAAAAAGCTGGAAAACTGAGCAGCGCAACCTCCTCATCCACCCTCCGGCATGGAAGAGAGGGAAAAAAAACACAAAGCCGACAAGCACGCACCGCATGGTCAACACAAGCACCCAGAGACTCCCGCGCTCTCCTCTCGGCCTCCCCCCAGACCCAAACACAGACTCGTCCCCCGCGACTACACGTCCAATGATTACACTATTCCCTCTCTCGCTCAGAGGAGCTAATTAATGCTTTAATATGCAAATGAGTGCCACAGTAAATTACACAGCTGGCAAATATGCCTGTTTTGCCCCCAAAACTACATTAGGAAATGAGCAAGACTGCGTGTGGATTGTGAATGCAAAGAGACCGAAGGTTTATTTCCAAACCACGAAGATGATTTCACCTCAAAGTTTGGATGGCGAAAGGCTAAAAGTTTATCTGCAAAATCTGAACAAGTTTTAACAGTGGACGGGATCTTGCAATAAGGACAGTTGAATGGTCACTTTGAATGCTACATCAATTATATGGCATGGCATTTTTAATTTAACACAAATGAAAACAAGTCTGTGAGGGAAGCAGATATAGTCTGTTTAGTATGTCATACATCTGGCAAAAAAATCACAAAACGTTATTAACCGCTAAATTTAGATGTGACATTTGTGACACTCACAAAAATAGGTTTTGTTTAGATTATTGTCTTTTGAGTTCTTTCCGTTTATTACCTTTCCTTTTATTGTAAGTTAAATATTGAGAGAATTCACAAACCACACAATGACATGCTGTTTCACACAACAGACACTAGGTGGCAGTACCTTTCAGACACGTCACTCTGGGACCCTTAGCGAGGCGCGGAAAAAGACGAGCTCTTATTCCGGTCGACTCCATGGTCGATTCCGGTTGAATGGAAAAAGAGCAACTGTTGTCCTATGTCTCTTCTAACTGAGTCATATATTCAATATTTCCAGGTTAATTTCACAACTTTTATATGACTAAAAAGGGTTATAATCTAATTTGAATCCCCAGTGATTTGTGTTTGACAAGCGAAAGGTATTTTAATTGTGTAAATTGTAAAGTCTAAAGAAAACTGTGTGAAGAGGAGGAAATGGCGGCCGATGCCCGCACTAATGTTTCCTTTTATATTCCTGACGGCTCGGGATATTTCGGAGTTATTAATGTGTATGTAAGACTATACGTTACGGGTAATAAATAGAACGCTAATGTACAGAGTAAAAGCAGTTTACAGATGTAGCTTTGGGTGAAACGCACTTGGTAGCATTGAATGCATACATGTGGTAATATCAGACTGTAAAACAGTTTCAGTTCATAGATATCAAGAGTAAAAGTTAGGAGACAAATGTTTACTATTGGAGTTTGTTTTTGTTTAATGTAATTAATTGAACTTAACCTAACTGCAAATGGGATTTATTCTGTTATATTAAGTGAACATTCAAATGTATAATTTAAAATGAATACAGAAATACTCGTTTAATGAGAGATAAGAGAGAATGTGGTTTAGAGAGAAATAAAACTGTGAAGGTTGAGGAAATATGTTAAGATACATTTATGTGGAAATGTACGTTTTGACTAATATGTAAATTCATGTTATCCAATTGTGGGTATTACCTGTGTTTCAGTACAGAGCAACCAAACAGTAATAATTCTTGATTGCAGATAAAAGGTTGAAATGTTGTAAGTAGGGTTGTGTATCGTTTGAATTTGAACGATTCTGATTCCGATTCCAATTCCTTGTTTCGATTTTGGTTCCCAACAATTCTCGATTCCGATTCTTTTAAGAGGCAGGGTCAAAAAAGTTTAGCTAACCTTGCTAACCAACGG
>JAOTRC010000013.1:16213618-16236525 GCA_027497675.1 Cyprinella lutrensis
CCCGACGCCACTAGCTCGGCTCGGCTCGCTGTTAGCACTGGCCCGGCCCTAGCCCGGCAGTGGAAATGCGGCTATTGTATTTACAAATTGTCAAGATATCCTCTTTTGTGTTCCATAAGGTTTAGTAAATGATGACGGAATTTACATTTTTAAGTTAACTGTATAAGAGATTTAAGTATTTTAAAGACATTGTTTTCTGCTTGAAATTCCTTATGAACATAATAATTGTTGGCATCTAATGTATACAGATTAGGTCTTGTAATAATTTGATAAAGCATGAATGTGTAAAGTATGACCTTAACTAAGGTAAATAACTAAGCACTTTGAAAAAGAGATGGATAACATGGTCCCAACTTTCACAATTTCCTAAGACTACCACAATTAATATTTTAGATCAGAAAATAATGAAAAATAAACACCAAATAAGCCAATAATCAAATGGATTTGAGCTTCTTCAACAGACACGCCAAATAAGATGTTGTAAACAAAGACCCTAGGACCTACATTCCCTCCCTACCACCTTCCTCTCTTTAAATATGCGCATGTAAAATTGTGCCACACACACACACACACACACGCTTTTCTTTTGAAGAATGAAATTTTCGCTTTTCTCAGTCCCAGGGAATTTTACGAAACTGAATCAGAACACTTGATCTGACCACCCACTGATTTCTGATGGAAAGATTTGCTTTTTAATACAATCGTCAGTCGTTCTGCCACGTGCCTGGCCCAGACAAATCCCAGCAGTGTGTCTTCTTGTACTGCCACAGTGAAATGTCTCATTCTCCATCGGTTAAATACCACCCTGCTGTAATCTATCATGGTGGAAATGTTAATAACATAGTCTTCTGTTTCAGCTGAGCTTAAATATGACACATTTATACACATTTAAGACAGATGGCATGTATCGATGAAAATATATTTCGAGGTGTAACTGATTGACAAGATAAAAACCAATCCAAACTAATGACTGATATAAAAAAATAATCAACTTCTGTTTCAAGCTATAGAATCTGTTTCAAAGAGAGCATTCTGTCCTTTCATGATTTTAATTAACACTTTAATATGCAAATAAGATCGAGGAGATAAAATCATGACAAACAGATGGCAAGTGAACTTTTTCTTTTCTACCATGTTCTTAAGTTGCAATATCCTTTTTTTTTCCTTTTTCCTTTTGCAACGATGTGTGAAGCAGCAGCTCTAAGTGATTATCAACAACTTATCTTTGCCTAACTTGGATGGTAACTTTTGTCTTTTCAGTTGAATTTCATTGATACAGAAACTGAGAAATTTTAAAATTGAGTTTGCTTAAAATCCACAATGCCCAAAACGTCAATGGATTTTCATCGTTAAACTAGGGCTGAGTAGCCGCCATGTTTTTTTTGTTTTGTTTTGTTTAGTTTTTTTAGGATGGGTTAAGAAAGTAGAGAAAAGTACTGACTTTTGGTTTTTGATTGGATCATACAAAAGTATACAAAATGAATTGCCAATAATCTTTTACAGCTCTAAACAACAATGTTCCTAAACTTTGTGTCAGATACAAATCTTTTGAATTCATTTAACATCTATAGTTATTAGTGTAAATTGGTATTAGTTAATAGTTAGATGTCTCCAATAAAACTTTCATGATACTAAAATCTAAAATCTACAATTTCAAAAAGTCTCTGTTCTTTTCAATTCGGACCCATCTGTATTCTAAATGGCTTTTCTACACACTGAGATAGTCAGAATTATTATTAGACATCTCACCTTTTCCTCTTTCACATGTTGGTCCAAATCCAGTCTGATGAGTGAACGGTTGATCTTTAAGGCCAATGAGAGAGCCATGAGGCCCCCAGCAAGCACCTGATTCTGCCGTACGTCCAACCGCTGGATCTGTCGACTTTCTGCAAGGATCTCAGCCAAAGTCACAGCACCTGGCACCATGGGTAGAAAATGCAGGCTTAGTTATAAGGTGAAACAGAAATAAACTCCAGAAAAATGGAAATCTATAAAGAGAGGATGTGCCATAGAGATAGAAATTTAGAAAAGCAATATTACGAACCCTACCCTCGCATGTTATTCCTGTGGCAGCTAGGCCAAGTTGCAATAAAGAGCGATTGATCATGAGGGACTCCTTTAGCGTGTGAATGCCTCTATTCCCAAGGTTGTTTTTGCCAAGGTTTAACGTTTCGAGGGTTTTTAAGTGGGGCTGAAAAAAAGAGACAAAACAGGATGTTTAAGAAAACATGCACTGATGAGCTTGTTTTTTAGAATTCAAGTGTCCTTTTTTCTGTGCATTTGAATCCAATTATGGATGGTGAATTTGTGTCACTTTGAGAGCTTTAAGTGTCACACACCATGGCATGGCAATAGATTGACTCTCAAGAGCATATTAGCCGCGTCATTTATGAGGCACGATTAGCAGCCATATAAAGCAGGAGATAGCAGAGCACATGAGGGAAAAGCCATGTTGCGTAACAACATACACTAGGCCAGCTCGCTACACTCATTATTCTCACTTAGTCTCCAGCTTTAAATGAAAAAAAAAACAAGCTCAGAGATCAACTGACAGTTCATTTGCGTCACCGTTACAATACTCAAGCATGTAAACACCCACACATCGACATATACAGTTAATGTATACAGACACAACCAACAAGACCAATCCAATATTAAGAGAAAGAAAAACTAAAGAAAATGACATTTCGAACGTGAAACATAAAATTTCAAAACAATTTCAGTCAAGTATTGGTTTTATGTTATCGGGTATTTCTTTACCCCAAATACAATACAACTTTACAGGATAGTTCACCCGAAAATTCTACCATCATTTGCCCACCTTCATGTCGTTCCAAATCCGACTCTTTTTATTCTTCTGTGAAAGTTAAAAGAATATATTTTAAGAAATGTTGCAGTGGTTTATTTCCATTGCAATGAAGGTCAGTGGGCATCAAAACTGTTTGGTTACCAAGATTCTTCGAAATATTGCATTTTGTGTTGCGCAGAAAAAAAAAGAAAGTCAATCAGGTTTCGAATTTTGGGAGAACAATATATCTGTAACTATATATCAAAATATATAGTTGAGTTACTTAAAGTCCAATGAACTTTACTACAAATACGCGAATTATTGTTAACATAATAAACGTTTCAAGTTAACTGAAGTAGGGTCATTCTAACAGCCTGTGGTTGAAAACTTCAGTCAACCGATCTCCAATTGGTCGGACAAGGATCCACTGTAAAATGTGGATAACATTGTGATTTAATTATGTTATGCTGACATCAGAGAGTTCTGTGTCTGCCCAAATAACCCATTTATTCACGCTCTCTCTTCTTCTGCCTTTAAAGAAACCCCAGGGGAAAAAAAAGAAAGAAAGGTTAATAACAACCCTTCCTGTGTCATATTCGACACGACCAGCCATCGGACTAATTATATTCATTATGGCCGCATGGATGTCTACTTATCCTTCTTAATGACAGACCACATGAAAAAGCCCTCTAAACACATATCTATTATTTAATCAAACTGTTCCCATTTGGTACAGGCAAAATAGAATGAGCAGGCTTTATTTTTGGCCTGAATGAATTCTCTGTGAACACGCCAAAGGCCGAGAAAAGAGAGAGCAGGCCTTTAATTTGTAGCTTTTGATTTAAATCGCCATTCAGATGACAGAAAGGTACAGTTTATTCTGACAATCAGAGCTGCTGAAGAGGAATAGATATTATTAAGGATTAGAGATGAGCTTTCTAGTGAGGATGAGACAAGCCATTTCCTTTTGTTCTCTCTGTGTGTCAAACTCCGCAATAGTAGACCACACACACACACACAAAAAAGATTCAGTAGCTGTCGTGTTGACGGTTTGGGTACTTCCTCTCCAAAGCCCAGCAGAGGCCACATGCAGTGTTACTTTTCGTCTTTAACCAAAGCCACACTTGGATAAAACAGGAATGAATACATAGCTGAAAATCATTGTATTTAGTATTATGTGCAACCCGTAGTTTATTCTATATAGACCCACTCGAAAATGAAACTTCCCTGGAACACGAAAGGTGAATTTTTAGGTGAACATCTCACTCTTTTCCATGTAATGAAAGTAAATCCGGAATGGGGCTGTCGAGATTTCCAAAGCCACATGATGGCTTTTTGTAAGGAACAGATTTGGATTGAATATTTAAACAGTGAAATCTTGACATTCGTCAAGTCAGATCTTTTCAATGATTCAACTGATCCAGTTCACACACCCAGTGTGAATGAATCTGACTGATTTGGTTCACTGGCTCAGTGACTTGCTACACAAAATTATCAGTGAATAATAATTTCAGTTTGTATGTCACAAATAGCTACTGTATGGCTTCAAGTGACTACAAAACAAGTCAAAAAACTATATTTTGATACTATCATGGTGCTTTTGCTTCTTTTTTTTTTAATCTTGACACTTCCAGACCCCATTCATATACTTAAATAGAAAAGAGTGGATTTTAGATTTCTTCCAAATTTCTCTTTTTCTGTTCCATACAGTTTTGGGAGTGTGTAAATGATGGCAGAACTTTCATTCTTAGGGAACCTTTTTTCTTTAAATAAAACTGTGAAAAGCGTTTGTGAAAAACGCTACATCCTGATCCACAATCTACCAGATGTGATACTTTTTTTACTCCTCTGCTTTTTTTAATCACACTTCGTAAGTCTGGAAGTGCTGTTGTAATGATTAAAATTGCACATATCTCTATTATCTTGCCCGAGAGAAAATCTCACCAGAACATTCTGTAGATGGCTCATGCCACGATGAGTGATGTGATTGTTACTCAGTATCAGCGTTCTCAAACCAGTCTTCTGAAACCTCAAAGCATCACAAATCTCCTCCAAACCTGTGGAACAAAGAGAAATGACTACACAAGAGCTGAAACCAATTGTGTAGTTGAACCACAAAAATGGTTTTCAACCGTGCTATTGGAAGAGCACAATACAACCTCAAACCAAATATGTGTACCTGAGTCAGACGTGGTATTGTTGCTTAAGTCCAAGGCTCTAAGAGTGTTGTTGTATTTAAGGAGCTCTGCAAGTTGCATGGAGTCCTGGTAGCCGTTAAGCTTGTTTTCAGAGACGTAAAGCTCCTGCAAAGCGCAGTTCCTTTTCAGAGCACCGACTAGGGCAAGAATTGAGAAAAATCTTCGATAAGCATGGTGCTTTGTCCTTCTCTGAGATATGTGTGCCAAAGAACTCTGCCACAGTGCAACAACAAAAAGATGTCATGTAAGACAATCTGGAAGAAAAAAAGAACGAAGAACGAAATTCTAAGAATGCCCACAGCGGTTCACCCAAATGACAACAAAGGCTTATTGAAAACTTTGAGGTTGTATAGGACTAACTCCATTATCATTTTTATTTACATCGCTGTGATTATCACGGTCATCATTTTAATCGTCAACATCATTATGTGTCCCTTTTAGGGCCAGAGAAGCTTTCATGGGCTTTTGTCTGTGGCCTCACAGAGCTGTCTGTCCAAATCAATGCGGCAGATTTGATCAGACCCTTTCGGTTGCATGCGGAATGCCAACATCGTCATCTTACACAGTAGGAACCAAACAGGGGGATCGTTGAATTGATCGGAGGGACTCCACTGTGCGAGTCAGCAAGTCCCGCAATCAGGGCCCCACCGATCAATAGCAATGATCAGAAGCTGGGCGTCCCGCTGGGAAGAATGAGGGGGGCGGCCGAGCAGCCCCAAAATATCAAATGGATCCACTTGCCGCTTAAAGACACAGAGCCATGAAGGCATAGGATGTGCCACTCCACTCCTCTGTCTCATTTAAGGTCATTTCACTTGGGTTATGTTAATGGCCTATGTCTACAACATCACTTTCTTTATCTTTCTTTTATCCTGTCATTTTCGGGGGCTGCCATTTCCATTCAGACATTAGCGTGATGATACAGCAGTGATAGCAAACTGTTTCTATGCATAGTCTGATGGCCAATATAATTTGCTTATATACTGCATATAATACTGTATCCCCATTTTCAAGAGGAACTACCATTCATCATGATGAATAAATTTAGCCACTTTTTTCATTCTAGAATTGGATTCAAATGCTAAATAATTTAATTTGTGTATTATGTTAATGTTTAATTGAAGAATTGCAGTAACTTAAAAACAATCAAATTTAATAAAAACTATAAATGAAATATAATATATGCACGTTTTGATGCTTTACTGAAATATCTCAATCAAAATGTATCTTTAACGACTTTAATTTGTTTAATTTGAACAACTAATGAACAATCTGCAGACTGATTCAAATTGGTCTTTTGAATTATTCAATAAAAAGATATAGTTCTTAAGAGTAAAACTCAAGAAATACGTGTTTTGTTGCAATATGTTGCTGTAGTCTTTTTTATCTCTTCAAATTCAATTCAGATTGTAAACTCTCATTCAGAACTGGAGTAAATATGATTTGTTTGCCCTGGCGATTGAGCAATGTTGAAGCAATGCAGAAAACAGTGTTCTGCACAGCATTCAAGATAAAAGCAAGTACTAAATTACATAGCAATAGCTTATTATTAAATTAGGAAATTATTTTTTAATGGAATGTGTTCAAGTTTAACCAGAATGCATGGCTTGCAGGTGTTAGTTTTTTTTTCCAGACTATACCTTTGTCACACACCACTTGCAATGTAGACACCTCTATGATCTAGCTATGTTATTTAGCGCCATTGCTAGTCACACACAATGCATGTGGACATTTCATGGAAGTCAGTTTCTAACTCATCAGTAAAAAAAACCAAAAAAACAATATTCTGGCCTACAAAATCTTAAGGAAATAAGGGGAAAAGCCAAATTTATACATATGAGATATTCACAACTGTAATCAAACAAATTATGAGATTGCAAATACCTTTCTAGTTTTTCTGAGGTGAAAACAGGCTTCCATTGGTTTTACATGTTTTAATGACAGTGTCCTTCACAAGCTTGAAGGGCCGTAAAAGCTGTGACTATAGTCCTGTGTCCTTTTTAGGAGACGAGCATAGTGCTGTGGGAAAGACTCCATCTCACAGTGAGCTGGCCGAAGTGTCCTGAATGGATCGGTGCAGCAATGTGTAAAGTGACAGGAAGAAGATTACGACATCTAATCCAAGCCCAGTCTAGCTGTTAGGGTCACTGGGCCAAAATCTGCCACTCCTCCCCTTGTCCTGCTTCATCTGTTCCTGCTGGCCAGGGCCGCTCATGGAGAACGCTCATTCAAACACATGCTATCTGTACTTTATTACTTTAGGATAGGGTAACCATAGTATAGGGTGATAATGTGTAAGGTGTAATGTCTCTTCTGTATTAGAAACAATATATATATATATCTTTAGTTTTCTTCCTCTTTATCCTGTTTTTCTTCCTCATCCTCCTTGATTGCCCATCTATATTTTGCTGTAGAGCTGATCTTTCCCAGCAGTTTTTGAAAACCAGGATATTTCCATTACTTTATAAAAAAAAACAACAAAAAAAACAGGCAGGATTGGACGGACAGGATGTGAAAACAGAGGAAAACAGGACTGATGGTCACCCTTCTTTATTACTGACAATGATTTCCATTACACGAGAGTAGATGTTAAACTTCGTGCTGATTTGTACTCGGCTTTCGCCAAGCACAAACTAAGACGTAGCTTTACAGTAACCTGTGCTTCTCCATCCATTTACGCTTCTTTCCAGATGGTCATGTGACTCCCCTTCTGTCCAGCATTAACGGCAGCAGTGTACTTGGTGAGTCAGCACACCTGACAGCTGTAACTACAGTGTGATCTCCCCATTGGACCGGCACCACAACCGTCTGGATTGAGCCAAGTAGGGGGCATCTCTAGGGTCTTCAAGTGGGCACTTTCCATCCTCAGTGTTTCGTCGACGCGTCCACGACACCTCAAGAGGACTCGACCCCCCCTCCGTCCCCCCTGGTAGTGTCACCACCCTCCGTCCCCCGCTCAACTCAGCCCAGCATACAGCAGCAGGTAAATTAGGCTGCAGTCACTTTAACACCTTACACACGGACCCATTACACTGTTACACATACATCTTTCTCAACCATTTGCATTCAGTTAAAACATAACTTTACACGAATACTCACCAAGACCGGCATTTTGACATTATTGTGTGTGTATTTGACTGTTCAAGTCCAATAAGCAGTTAAAACAAACTCAATTTAGTACTGAGATGTAGCTTTATGTGCATGCACTTTGGGTGTGAGCACAAAATCTGCAGGAATGAGTCAAATTAAGTGTAATTTGCAGGTGTTTATGTCAAGCCCTGGTTACAGTAGAGAAGAAAATACTATTGCAACTTCCATTCCATGCCAACTACAATTGAGAGCAAAAACATAAAGAGTCAAATTATGTAGTTAACCCCATAACCCACAATGCACCTGTTAGCATCATTTGCATTTCACAGAATAGGGTCAATATTCTCAGGCACCAAGCACCCAAACTTTCTTCTCATACACTTCAATTGAATGGTGTGTGCTGGGCATACCAAGTGTGAAGAGAGGTTTGCCGCTCAGGCAGGTGTTTTCAAGGTGCAGCACTGTCAGCCTGCTGGTGAGAAGGGCTTTTGACAAGGCCTGCGCGGCATAGTCCACCATAGGCATGTTGCAGGCATCCAGCCTCCACAGGCATCCACTCTGAAGAGACCAGACAGCAAACCATCAGAGAGAGAGAGACAGAGAGACTCCGAGGCCTGGTTTTGCCCTCGCTGCGGACTGGCCTCTCTGTCTCACCCTCTCTCATCAAAAGCCACCCTGTCTACAGAAGCAGAAACGTCAAAACCGGAAAACAATTCTGACGGGAGGTTCCCGAAGATCTGCAGGCCATTCCGGAGTTTCATCCTATAGTCCACCACTTCAAAAGTGTCCAGATTTTTTTCTTCTTTCCCTTCCTCGGGAGAATTTGATTGATCTCAAATAATACTGCCTGAGAGCGTGCCTTTGGTTTTTACCATTGAAGTCCTCATCACCATAAGGTGATGCTGTCTTTCATCTAAGAGCCGTTCCTAAATGAACACATATTGTCAGGAGTTTTATGAGGACTATAATGATGTCCATTAAAATCAAAGTGTGAATGAGGCTTTATTCAGCAGTGCGAACATTTTCATCTTTGATGCATGCAGTTCATTGCTTCCAATTCAATCTGAATACCACTGTGAGGTATTGGTTCACACTAAGGTATGACACTTAATGACACTTTTAAAACACAAGGTGTGTTTCTGAATTTGAAAAAAAAAAAAAAAAAAAAAAATTAAGGCAACATTTACATAGCGTTTTTTTATTATTATTTAGTTAATTAACTTTTAAAATAAAATAGCAATTTAAAATGGCAAATTACCATAACATATTATCTGAATTTAAGATTTAATAAATGTAATGTTTAAAAGAATATATTTTTAAAGGAGTTAAAAATGAAAATTGTTATATAACATGGTTTAAACTGTCCTGTTTATTTTTGTTTATGAACAAATAAGACTATTTTCAGTGTAAGAATCGTTGCACTGAATTATTTAATTAAAGAATCATTTTTAAGTAGCCTACTAATAAAAGGTTAAAACGTTTTAGCAGAACATATTATAAAAGTTACATATTTCACAACCCATTGGACAGTAGGATTAGATCAGATGTGCAGTAAATCTTACCCGTCGGAGGAGGTGTGACAGCGAAAGCCAACCTGAGTATCCCATTCCTGAGTTTGAGGACATGTTGAGGTGCGTAGCTGATTCGTAGTACAAAAACATATCCAGCAAAGATGATGCTCCCTTATATAAGAGAAAATTAATTAATCAACAAGTAAAAAGAATCCTGACATTAAAAATGTACATTTTACCCAAAAAATGTATGCAATAACTTTTTCTTGCACGCTCGACACAACAAATGGCGAGTCGCATGTCGGCCTGGCTCTTTCAATCAATCCTTCCAAAAAGACTAACGGGATTTGGACTCAAGAATCTTTTTTTTATTTATTTTTTTAATTATTTTATTTATTTATTTTATTGAAAATATCAAGATTTACAGACAAATAGACTATTGCTGCATAAAATTTGTTTCTTCAGAATATAGCCAGAGGGAGCAGCTATTAATACAATCAGGAACTATTGTAGTAACAAAACTAAGGATGATTTATAAAAGAATAAAAAAAAAGAATTCAAATAAATAAATGGTAAGAAATTAAATTACTATAATATAATTCAGTCTTTGTTCAGCTATTTACCTCAGTTGTGTTTTATTAGGCTATCATATATTTTGTGCTTTGGACCTTTCAGAGTAAAGCTCTGGGTAAGTTTAATAGAAAACTAAAACAAAACAAAAAACATTTTGAGCAAAAAGCTGAGAAAATCGCGTTTTTATCGATGATCAAAACATAGATGGAGTGGGCTAGATCGAGTCCATCAACATTCCCAAAGCCTCACAATCCAACACTCCTGGGTCGACATTAGGAAGATTTGATATGTGCTGTTTAATATTGATGATCACGTTATTTTACAAGTTTCTGCTTCTTTTTCACCTGTGTTTTGATCGGGAGATTCTCTTTCAGAAGATGTATAGCGCCCCCTACGATATAACAGTGAAAACACGGAAAGCTGGAAATTTCCGTCAATGGTCGGGAAAGCATTGTCTCACAAATGACGTAAATTCCCATCTAAGCCCGACAAAAGAGTTAAAAGCAAATGTTCATATACTTACATTTTCCTCCAGCTCGGCCCCCTGCAGGCTGATAAAATCAAATTGCACTGATTTCAGGATCTCTTCAAGAGATTCACAGGAGCAATAATCTAACCGTTCACCTGGAAAAGCAATCAGAATGGAGATACCACTTTTTACACTTACGTAAAAAGTGGTGTCACCCTGGCCTGGACAAAGTGTCAAGGGCATTTGCTGTGACAAATTTGGTTCAGCATTGGATAAACTAACATACACCTAGAGAACAAAATATCTTCCCCTTCAAATAGTGAGACATATTAGACACTAACACATAACACGATCGCGTCTGATCCCCTCCCTTTAGTGGAGGAGACAATCAAAGAGCTTCTGATTATGCAGGAACAGATGACTTTTAAACAAAGCCCTGAGAAATACTTTGATGGCCACAGCAGTCCGTCTATATTAGACACGCGTTGCAAAGGCCCCCTTCCCCTCATAAACTCTTATCTTCCTGGTCGGGGAGAAGCCAGATCGCTCAGAGCTGCATGTTGGGGATATAATAATTTATTCATCATTAGCATAATCATTTGTAATTTTTTTAACAACAATCACTTAACTGTACCACAGGAAGGGGGGGGATCAGAAATCCCATTTTTCTAATCCCCTCTGCCATGTGCAGATAATGACACTGAGACTTAGAGTTAGATGCCATCAGTGTGCGACTAGGGCGCAGGAAGCCAGAACATGCTGACCCGCACATCAAGCTCACATCTACTGGTATCAATAACCGCTGTTTCAGTCATCAAAGGGACAGCACATTTTAATCCCAAACTGCCCTTCAGCGTCGGCATGTACATTTCAATTAACAGGCTCGTCAAAGTTCTGATCTTATCAAGTGTGGTAGCTAAAAAGTAGTTGCTGTTCACTTAAACCACACTTCAGGGATAATGGGAATAGGCTATCTTTACAGCTAAGCAACTTAAAACACACATACAAAATACATAGTTTAAAATACACATACTGTAAATATATAAAACAGAGACGGAACATACATTTTGTTAAGGTTGTCAATATGACAATATTACAGAGCTTTCTGAAATACTATTTCTGTTTAGTCAATTGTGGCATTCATTGGAAAAATATTTCCAAATAATCACCGCCATCCATGACTATTCATAATTCTATATTTCAGGCCGCTGAAACTCAAGAAAATGGACATTCGTTACTATTTTACTTTGATAATTCGTATGAAAATTCGAACGTTTTTATGCAATCCGCGTACGTACCACTGACGGTTATCTTTAGGGGTGGATCTTCATGCTTTTTTTGTTTTGTTTTGTTTTTCGCATATGTCCGTACAAATCACATTGTACATTTTATGAAATCACTACCTCATACGTTTTGAAATCACTACCTCATACGGTTTTTTTTTTACCTCGGTCAGACAGCATTTCATATCTGAAGTACTTTTACATATTATTTAGTGTCAACCAATGGCATGGGTTTGGGGCGCACTATTATTCAGACTTTGCCATAGTCCCGCCTCAAACTTACGTCATCGGTTGGCATTGAGCATCCATGTCAGGATGCTCATTTATGCTATATACCTTGTTTCGTCTTAGATCAAAAGTCAAGGGTGTTTGGGCTAGCATTTTACTGATACATTGTGTTTACAATTCTGAAAGAAAAAAAAGCAGTTATGGCTACATACTCTAATGGCCCCATAGTTTCCATAGATTCCCAGAACAAATAGGCTTATAGGCTTCCACATTTTAGTGCAGCACAAAAGGGCAAATTACCTGAGTTTTACAACTGAAGAAAAGATAAACAAAACATCTGATTGCTAAAATGCATGTTTGAACCTTCCATTATGTTGTCACGGTTGGTGTGCGTCTCCTCCCAGAGTTGTGTCTATGAATTTGAAAGATTCTCTGTTTGTTTTAGGATCGCGGTAGAGCGTTTACAGCGGGTCAGACTAGAGATTCAAAATCGTGCTGATGGAAAGAAGAATAAAGCTGGAAAACCTGGACGGATGAAGGGATGAAAATCTCAGGTAAAATGATAACACTGAGGGGATTTTTCTGGTGGTGTTTATAGCTTTCAAAAAACAATAATGCGGTTCAAGAGCTATAGCAAAATAATAAATGGTGAATTATTGAACTTACCTGACAGGTCAAAACACCTGGCTCTGTCGGTAACACAAGTAATTTGCTGCATGAAAAAGAGACAGACGGATCAAAAGATCCGTAAAAGATTTTCAGGGTTTCAGTTTTTGCCATTATTGAATATTTCAAAATTGAAAGCAAGAATTATGAATGTCACTATAAAATATTTGGGTTTAACTTAAATTTGTACAGTATCTAAATAAAATGGATTAATTAAAATAAAATATTTATTATATAACAAAACTGTATCAACCTGACCAAAATTCAAATTTAGAAAGAACTTAAAAAATAAAAAAAACATAAAAGTGTCAACATATTGGTCTCTAGGATAAAAATATGCAGGAATTTTCCTGTAGGCCAATGTGGGGGGAGCAGGTCCCAATTGTTTTTGTGTGATACAGTAGGCTACCAATGAGCTAATGCTAAAGTATTTTGTGAAGCTCAGCTATACAGACACCATAATACCTCAAACAAAATGTAATCATCAACATTTGAAAGTGACATCGCACAGTTTATGTAAATTTCTAGTACGTCACACAGCACAGATCATTTTAGCTCAATCTGGCAATCTAGCCGCTAGACTGTGGCTAGCAGATGGCATTTAGCATCTATCAGGCGACGGACTGATGAAGTCCCTCAGTCAACCTGCTGTAAACATGAACAGGACGTCATATGGGATTTTGCGTTTAGAGCAAAACAAATTAAGCATCGCAACGTGCGAACGAACACTCTCCCGGTTGAATGTTATTCTGCGAGAAAAGTCTCAACAAGGATGACTTAAGGCCACGGATTTGTACCTCTCTTTCTTTGTTTGATGTTTTCCATCTTAATAAATGTGGAAACTTCTGAAGCCCATTGCTGCTAAGCAAGGTTCTGTGCTGTGTATTGAGGAAAATGAAATGACAAAGTACAAAATGCATTGATGTGTCAGGAGGGAGAGGACAAAATGAAGTGATAAAAAGAGCTCTGCTTCCTCCAGGCAGAGCGGGACACAGCTTATAAACTTGACTTCCACAGACGCATCTCAAGTGCATTTCCAATTCTTCACTCAGACTCCAGGAGACCCACTCCAGCGCTCGGCAGTCTGGGTGGCTTTGTATCAGCAACTGTTTGAGAGCATATATTTCTCCCTTTTTTTCTTCTTCATTTAATTAGTCGAAAAAATGAGTTCGAAACATTTTATACAGTAAAAGCTCTCAGGGATTAAAATCAGCCGCACATTTTCCTTTCAGCATCTTTTCTGCAATAAAGGATAAATTATTTAAAATAACACAACCTTTTATCTCACACCCTTTGAAGGCAGCAAATTAAAAATGTAAATTGGCATCTAATTAATATGCAAATATATTCATTCCCAGTTAACAATTAGCAATTAAACCTGCAGTGTCTAGAAAGAGCATAGACCAAATTAATAACTTAATTTATCATTAACAAAATTAAAATGTACACATTTTTTTTTTTTTTTTTAATAAAAAAATGTTACGCTGTCTCCCTGGCTCTTCATCAGTGCCGGGTAAAAAAAAACACATTTAATAGAACAATTTGGTGCTTGTCATAGAAAATGATAAATAACTAGCCTAAAAAACAACATGATTGGCTACATGGACGGTGACTGCACAGCGTTGCATCTTCACACAACTGGGAAGGAAATAAACATGCCCATTTCATGCGGTAAAGAAAGAAATCATTGCGAATCCTCAGTCTAGAGAGTGCAGTGGACATTAAAGATTAAAAGTGTGAAAGTTATTTATACTCTACGGTGTTTAGATGTGAGAGATGTGAAATTCTACTCCGTACTGGGGGGGAGGGAGGACAGTTATTTCACTTCAGACACTCTGTGGCTTTCTGATGAATGTTCATCGCTCAGAGCTAAGCAGCTCGACAGAGTTAGGCTGGGAGCAAGGATGTTTTTGGGGAGCTCTGCAGCACTGCATTCGCTCTAATGGGAGGACGGTTCAGTCTGAAATACAAACTTTTCACAAAAATCTACGCCTTATCCTGCAGGGAGATGTGAAATGCTGAATCGTTTGATGATGCTTCCTCGGCTTCTGAGGCGAGCACTCATACTGTATGGGGCGCTTCTGTAAGTCTTTTCTCTTTGTTATTTTCTGTTACTACAATTGCCACCACCTCCGACAGGATTTGCACTTCAGTGGCGGTGACACTTCAAGAAACGTTACTCATTTACAAGCCCCTGGGATAGTAACTGATATCAAGAAGTTTCTGTGTGTTCTCAGACGGAGTGGACACGGAAAACTTCGAATGAGAAACTTCAAGACACTAGCTTATGACGCTAAACAAAGAAAACGGGGTACATATGAGGGTGAGGGTGAAAAAAAGTATTAAGCATTTAAGCTTGTTGAACTAAGGGGGCCTGCAGTCCTTTACACAGGCCTTTTGTTTGTTTACCTCTTCTATGAAGACGTAACCAAAAGCAATACTGTTTTACCCACCAAAAAAAATAGATAAAAAAAAATCAAAGAATAGAGAAAGCCCACGGGTACAATAACAGCTTTAAATAGATTTCAGCAGCCATCCTCTTGGGATGATCCTGCCTGGAAAAAAAAACACCTAATTTGATAAATATGCTCTTTAAGCAGCAAATTTCATTTAGCATTCTCTTATTAGAAATTCACCCAGTTCTCAACTAAATATCCCTCCTTTTAGCTTCTGCTTAAGCATACATATTTCAGCCTTTTAGGGGGACCACCTACATTCCTTTCAAATGCAGTGGGGTTCATTAGCGGCGTGGAGATAATGCCGAGAGTGTGTTAAATGTAAGCACTGCTAAGTCCCTCATTTTCCACAAATAATTCTCCTTGATCTAATCGTAAATTTATGCAGAAGAGAAAACTGATGCTCTTAACGTTGCTGGTCAATGTAAAATAAGTGCGGAGCTTGAATTATGCATGCATGCTTGCTTGTGTATGTGTGTGTGTTTGTGCGTGCGCTTCTCATTTCCTTTCATTTACCTGTTTGTTATTGTCTTGCTTTTTTAGTTCAATGAAATGTGGTTGGCTAATTAACCTGCTCCCTAAGAGGGATTAAATGTGTTTATTTTTCTTTTCATCCTCTTTCTTTCATTTCAAAGTTATTTTCACCAAATAATGTTCATTACACATAGCTATTTCAAACCAAATCATCTGCAAAAAATAAACTAATATTAGCAGGGAATGAAAGCGGGAGAAGTGCTGTGTGTATTAATGCACATTATTCCACTGTACCTTTAATTGATCAAGAGCCTTTGTGTTTGGTTTCACCTGGTGCTTTTCACAGCTCTGCTTGTAGGCCAGAATTATATCTGTCAGACTGAGACTCTCAGCTAAAACAGAACAAACGTATTAGAGCCACAACAAGAATATTCCATTTTTAATCCTAAAAAAAAATGAAATGAATCAGCTCTATGAGATATAGGAATTAGAAAATGCAACATTCATTTTTTTTTCTTGTATATTGATTTATTTTCTTTTTCTTTACCTTATGACTCAGGATAAAAACACTGTAACAAAAATATTGTTGGTTTAACGAGGTGGCCTAAAAATTTTAAGTTCATTGAACTGGAAAAATTGAGTTAATACAATGAAGGAGATTGATTTAAGCATCAGAAACTCAAAATATTATGTTACTTGAACTACAAAAATATTTAAGTTGATTTGATTAAAGAAAAAAATGATTAGAAATCATGAAAATATTTTTTTACAGTGTAGGATTTAAAAAAAGTATACCTTTATTCATAAATAATTGATAAATTGTAACAGTAAATTCATCAAATATGACCATATAACTTGAACATTCTTTTCATCAAAGAATCCTGAAAAAAAAAATCATATTTCAACTAAAACTATTGAGCAGCACAACTGTTTTCAACACTGATAATAGTAAGAAATGATTATAAATATTGCTTGAACACCAAATCAAAATATTAGAAAGAATACTGAAGGATCATGTGACACAGGGTCTGAAATTTCAGCTTTGCCATCATCACAGGAAGAGATTTATTTCAAAAACATTAAAACCCCTAACATATTATAACTATGTTGCTTTTGTGTCAAATGATATTTCATGAACAAAGACAAGCACAACTGCTCTGAACGAAGAGGCCATCAGCATAACATCAATACCATCTCACCCTCTTGAAGTTGAACCCTGCTCTCCACAAAGTCAGACACCATCTCCTCATCTGGGGGAAACGATACACGTTTTTCTCTGCCCTCCTTCATGGACAGGGATATTGTTTCTTCCTCTGAGTGCCCTGTCATTCTTCTGGTTTGAGCGATGTCCGATGAATTTGACTAACCAAATTTTCCATCAATATGTAGCTCTGATGTCATGTACTTCTATGTCAGACATCCCATTAGCTCAGACGTCAGTCCTTTGAACTGTAAAATCCATCATATAAGATAACATCTCTGGACACATCATGTTTCCCTTTTTGCTGCAGAAACCAAACCATTAAATGTCCTCCAAAATCTGCTTCTGTTGATTCCTGTGTCGTTATTCTGTGGCCAAATAGTCACTACGCAAAAGAAAACCTAAACTCGGAGCATAGCACTTGTACAAAACAGTTACAGGATACCACATTACACGCTTAATTATTCATGAATTATGTGCCTCTCAAAGCTAGTTGAACTATATAAGTCAACATCAAATATGCACAGGGGGAAACAGAGCCTAATATATTTTTTTGAGGATTACTTGGCATTGTAAATACTTTAGATTAAATGTGTAACATATGACAAACTCAAAGTTTACACTACACAAAATATGAAAAGTGCTCTATAAAATGTTTTAATAAACTAAAAAGATATAGGCTACAAATAATTGTGAATACCCAGTAAATGCCTTAAAATTATCAATTTAAAATTGTATGTATTAAGTTGACAAAATGTTGTATTTTCTCCACCCACCTGTTAAATTTATTTATGTTCATATAACAAATTTTGGAGTTCTACCCCCTCAAAAACATAATTACATTATCATGCAGTAATTCGGTACAAAAACACTGCAATATATTTTCTAATCTTTAAATGTTCTGCAAAATAGAAAAAAAATCAAATTAGCCTATTTGTCATGATAACAAGTGTTTGTGGAAGAACAACTGAAAAATACATATCCCATAAGGCATTGCAAAACCAGGAAACACGCGGCCCTCTTTCTAACCAATCGCAGTCGCTGAGCTTCACTCTGAACTGCCGTTTTGCGGGAACTTTGGAGAGGAAGAGCTGTTACTTGCAACCTACCACTTACTCGCGGAAAGGTTAGTAGAATATTATCGATCTGCTTTGATAATGTGTCATATCCAAAGATGTTTACTAGCGGATTATGTTTACAAATTATTGGCTCTGTTGTGATACAAAGCCGGCATAAGGCAGCTAACTCTGCTAGCATAGCGAGTTGAAATAACGTTAGTTGATACGCAGTTTCCACCCAAATACAATATAAATAACTCAGCGTCACTTTCATTGATAATATTATGTAACATTAATCGCATGTTTATCATTCCTAAATACTTGTATCATTCCTGAACAAAGTAAAGCCATAAAAAGCTATAAATGTCTGTTTTTCTTTAAAATATAAAAGTGAAACAAACTAGCATCATTGGCTGGACTGCGAATTGAAACCATAACTATCCCTAACACAAGTGTCATCGTCACTGACCTGTCATTAATTGTAACTTAGTGCTTATACGAGTACATGTCTCATGTTGAAAGTCTGGCTATTCAATATATCAAAGTTATACGTCTATGATTATGACAGAAACACCTTCATGTCTGTCACACCCTAGTCTTGTTTGTACAAGTAGTGTAAAGCAGGCCTGTATCTCTGAAAAAAGCACCTGTGGTGTTCAGTATAGGTAAAGTTATGTCCTTAATCAGATACATGAATACACTACATCTGATGGTCAAGCCTTCCAGAATGAAAATAATTTTCATTCGACCTTGTTTGTTTATTCCCATTATTATTATTATTATTATTATTTAAAATAATAATAAATGAATAAAATAAAAATAAGATATAATTGTAGGCCGCTAACCAAATGTAAGCAAATATTTGGAAAATTATTCCACAAAACATTTTATAATAAAAATATATTTAGACATTCTGAATGTAAGTAAAGCTTTCAGTTAAACTATTCACTCTCTTTATCAAAAACATGTTGTATATAACTAGAAATAATGGAAAATAAAACTATTATCCCTAGGAGGGCTGGGCAATGTGGACAAAAAAAATATCCTTTTTTTTTGGCTTGAGTGCTGATGTACAGTGCATATCTCTGTATTTTCTACTTTTTTTCTATTTAAATAACAAAATTATTTTTTGTTTGTTTTAAACTGTTATTTCACATCCTGCCCAATGTTGTCCTTATATTAAAGGCTATGAAAATGAAAATAGTGATTGTAACCATGTAGGCTGATGCAATGTGTAAGAGAGCACTTGATCCCTGAAGTTTGTGAAATTTAGCAAAGACTTGCTAAGGATTGTCCACTCCTGTCCTGACGGCAAAATGGTAATATATTTACAGATAGAAAATATACCTGTGGAAAGTAAGTTATACACTAGGACAGACACCTAATAGCAAATGCATTAAACAGCCCAAGTATCTCTCAGAGCAAGTCACTTTAAACTATACATGTTAGGAATTATTTTGAAGCCCTTAATGTAAAGCATCATGTTTAGGACAAATTGGATTATCCACTTTCCCCACAGCAGCTCACTCAGGGTTGATGTGCTCATAATATCAGACTACTGTATATACAAACTGTATTGCCTCATCTCATACTAAATTATTTATAAGAATATTTAGATATATCACACAAACTCCATACAATGCCTAGTCCTAAACCCTACTGGTCCCAAATTCAGTTGTAATGATGTTTGGATTTCTTTTGTTTGATACATTTTAGAAAAATGCCACCTAAGTCCAAGGCAGGCGGGGTGAAGAAAGCGAGAGCTCCACCCAAGAGGAAACTAGCTGAAGAATTCCCACCTGGAGAAGTCCTTACAGATAATGCAAAGAAAAAATGGAAGCTTGGATCTGCTGTTGGGCAGGGAGGTTTTGGCCTGCTGTATCTCGGTAAGATTTGTTTTAAAAGTATGAAGTTCTAATGCTTTATTTAGATTTATTTATCATTTGTTCAAATGTAAATTTGTCATATTTCCTTTTAGCTAATGAAGACTCTTCAGGATCTGTTGGCACTGATGCACCTTATGTCATTAAAGTGGTAAGGGACAGTGTGTATCTTTTTTGTTGTTTGCTGAAGGCAGGTATATGTCCAGAGTTAAAATTTCTTTGAATGCCTATAAAGTTTGGGTGGTCAGAATTAGTTTTTAATGTAATTTATCAGTTGAAGAATTTCTGTGACCTTAACTAGAAGAAAAAATAGTCTACAACAGAAAATAATTAAATAAAAATGCAATTTTCGACAGTCATTGCGTTTATTATTAAATTAACAAAAAAAGTGCCAGAGAGCAAAATATCATAGAGAAGCAACGTTTACATTTTACAAGCATTTCAAATAAGATTTTCTGCTTTGTTAAAATGGTATAGATATGTGATAATATAGGTACACTTTCCCTCTACGTTTTTTTTTTTTTTTAAATGTGCGGTTAATTTTTTTTTCTTCATTTTTTTTCTTAATGTCATTTATTTTTGGTGCTTATTTTTACTGTCTTGCAGGAGCCAAGTGACAATGGCCCTCTCTTCTCTGAACTGAAGTTCTACATGCGAGCTGCCAAACCTGATCTAAGTATGCCCTTGTGACTGCAAACACACTCTCATATGCATGAGGAGCTAGGCTGAAAAAAAGTCGAAGAGCAACTCTTTTAATTAAAAAAAGTTCTGAGCTCACCATTGAGGGCCTTATGGAGGCAGACAAACCACAACTCTCTGCTTTTGGTGGCTCTTATGGCTGCCCCAAGGCCACAATCTTGCGCTTTATTTAATAACAATCCAAATGTCAGTCTCCCTTGACAATTAAATGCTATATTACTAAGGGATGCTCATGTTTTATTCATTGGAATATTGTAATGTTGGTAAATATTTGTCCCACCAGCAGATTACCTTGCGGCACACTCACAGTTTGGTCCCAGGGGAATACTCATATATTACTTTGAGCACCAACAAGTTTAAATAATAAGTTTTTAATTTGTTTTTCTTTATGAATTGATCATGTGATTGGTTTTAACGGTTAGTGTGATCGTCTTAGTTCAGTTTTAGGTCTCACTGTAGTGTTTCTTCTTTTCACTGGGAAGTGGAATGGAAATGTGTTGTGATTTGGGTTTGTGACAGAATGTTTTATATTTTGATTCAGTTGGGGCTTGGATGAAGTCAAGGAAAATGGACTATTTGGGAGTTCCAAAATATTGGGGCTCAGGTTTTCATGAGAAAGGTGGAAAGAGGTAGGAAAAAAAAAATCATAATTTTCAAAAGTATTGCATAATGAATACATTTTTTTTTTTTTTTTTCATTTTTCATTTTCTTATAAATAAAATGTTTAGGAAATGTATTTTATCATTTGAACACACAAGAATGCTGTTTAAATGTAATGATTTCACATTAATCTTCATGACAGGTACAGATTTATGGTCATGGATCGATTTGGAACAGATCTGCAGAAGAAGTTTGAGGCAAATGATAAGAAATTTCCAAGGAAACTGGTTCTTCAACTGGGTCTCAGACTTGTAGGTTTCATCTAAGTGTCTTTATCAGAAGAAGTAAACTGCTGAAAGTTTAATTTAAAGTTATGTTTTGTTTGTTTCACATTGACATCTTGACAAAGCAAATATTTTACGTCATTGAAATACCCTTCACAATTGATTAATTTATTTCACCACCAATGTCCAATAATAGGTGGAGTTACTAAAATAAAATGAGTAATGAGGGAGACCACTCTTCTATAGAATAATATACAAATAATTATTGAACATGTCAATAAGCACAATTCATTTTTATTAAACTTTGTTAAAAACCTTTTAAAATGCACAGAAATCTTCATTGTGACTGTTTGTGGTATTGCATGCAGTGAGAGAGAATCTTATATTCCAATGTTGTTATAAAATCTCATATTCCAACAAATCTTTCATCTCTAGCTTGACATTCTGGAGTACATCCATGACCATGAATATGTGCATGCAGACATCAAAGCCTCCAACCTTCTTCTGTCCTACACCAACCCCAATCAGGTTTGTTTCAAGCCTTCCACATGTTTAACAGATCTCAGTTGCCATGGCTGTACAGCTCTAACTGTAGAGACATAGACAGGGTGTGCACACTGTAGGACTATACAGAGCTCCCACTTCTTTTAATTGGAGTACCAGTGATTTGCAATGTAAGAAACTACTTGTCTTATTTTTTTTTCCATCTGTTAATGAGATTTGGGTGGGAAAAAAGCAAAACAATTTAAGCCTTTAATGCGGCTCATAAACTGGAGAGATTAGAGACAGTATTGAAGCTGTCTCTTGCAAATAAGGTTGGGGGGCCTGGGCAGGGGCAAATATTTAATTTGAAGATTAATAATGTATCAGTGGTGTATTATTAAGATGCTATTTTTAAAGTCACAATTTAAAACTCGGCCTCTTGGGATTAGTCACTGCTTACTTGGTG
This sequence comes from Cyprinella lutrensis, assembly GCA_027497675.1. Lineage (NCBI taxonomy): Eukaryota > Metazoa > Chordata > Actinopteri > Cypriniformes > Leuciscidae > Cyprinella > Cyprinella lutrensis. The sequence continues at coordinate 16,236,029 of JAOTRC010000013.1, forward strand.
AGTCTGAGCATCCTTTTTTTTAATTACTTGGGTCTTTGCTTCTGAATATATGTATTTCTGTGTTTTATAAATGTGTGTTAAGTACACAGACACTGAAATGCACCGGTTGTAAACTAAATAAGACAAATGCCTTGTTATTTTTTTGTTTTCATTTCAATCAGATATAGGAATGATGTTAAGTGTCATTGTATGATAGGAACATAATAAGAATGCTCTTTAAAACTAAGCAAAAACTGAATTCTGAATTGAATGTAAATTACTTTTATTATCTGGTTCTTATAGACCTTATGTAGCCCCGCCCCTTTTCAGCGTTGCGCTCCTTGTCGTTTGACTTCCGGTCCGTATTTCCACAGTGATCTTGCATAGGTATGAATGAACTGCTCTTAAAAAAATTCCCGTTCGACATTTGTTAAGACATCCGCTTTAGAATGCTTATGATAAACATTACAATGCTCATGATAACTTTTGTTAACTCTACAATAAGTAAATCCACTTCA
>JAOTRC010000013.1:16236625-16252601 GCA_027497675.1 Cyprinella lutrensis
TCTACAATAAGTAAATCCACTTCACCAGCTAACAGCGATGCCATAGAAATATACAGAACCGGAAGTTTAAAGACAATATTCTAAAGATGACGGCGCCCACGTTTCTCTGGTGCATAAGGTCTATAACAAATGATTCCAAAAGACTCAAACTCATCAGTTAAAGACTAAAATCACAAGTTATCTTAGTGGTTACTAAATTAACATCTGAAAGTAATGTTAACATACATTTTAGTAAGGTGGTCAATCAGTAACCACTTGAATGGATTTGAAATTCTTTTACAAAGCAAACATAATGTTATTTTATAAAATTTATTATGTATACACTTTATAAGTGAAGGATGGACAAGGGTGGAAAAACAGAACTCTTTGTCCAGAATATGAAAAGATCAATCAAATGCAGATCTTTAGATTAGACTGGAAATGAAAAGGTTTGACTCATCCTAGTATAGAGCTGCATGATTCTGGTTAAAATGATTTTTTTTTTTTTTGCTCTTGTTTCAATGTTACCATGATTTGGTACATGCATAATAGATGCACCTGCAATTTGTGCAGACTGTTTTAGTATCTTTGGAACCCTGTTAGTTGCTTCCTGTTGCTTTGAAAACTCTTCTATCAAAGTGTTAATTGTCCTCTTTTATACATGACACTGCTAATTGGCAGTCAGTCTATTTGTAGCTGCATATGTGATTTTATTTGTAGTAACCTTATTTCATTTACAAAACTTTAATTTTCTGTCATTAATTTAGCAGTGATTTACATTGTTGTTGTACAGGGGAAAAAATGATTCTGATTTATGTATTATTTATTTATTTTTGTTTAACCCAGGTATATTTAGTGGATTATGGATTGGCCTATAGATACTCTCCTGAAGGAGTGCCAAAGGAATACAAAGAAGACCCAAAGAGGTGTCATGACGGGACCATTGAGTTCACTAGTATTGATGCGCACAAAGGAGTCGGTAAGAAATCGCAACAATCTGGTCTATGGTCACTTAAGTTTAGACTAGGCGAATCCCTATGACCTGAAAACTAGATTTTTTTTTACCCCTGAAGGACATCTTACAAATTTTTATAAAGCTTGTGATGACAAAATTATGAAGAGAAATCAGGGTTTTTCCTGGTTCAAAATTGTTCTTCGGTGGTGGCCAAGAGACTGAGTCTGAAAAAAAAAAGCTGTGATTTTACCACTGGATTTCATAGCTTTTTAAGATAAAATCCTTCTAGAAGTGATAATTATTTTGGTATATAAGCATATCAATATCAAAAAGTAGAATAAAAAGTTTATTTTAACTATTAGTCTAATTTTCTATCATATATAATTGAATAAAATTAGCAGCTAGCTAACAACCACTTGCTTTGCACTTTTTTCTGGTTTCACCTCACCTAAAAATGGCCTCTTAAGTTAATGTTTTATTAAGTGTGGGGGAAAATATTACATTTCAGCCCCTTCAAGAAGAGCAGACCTGGAAATCATGGGCTACTGCATGATCCAGTGGCTTTGTGGCCGTCTGCCGTGGGAGGACAAACTTCAGGACCCATTGTATGTCAAAGACTCCAAACTCAGGTGAGTATCTGTAGCATTAGATTGAAAATTAGAAGAAAAAAAAGAAAAATTAGAAAAATTAGATTTTCTTGACTTTTTTATGAACCAAGATGTAATCTACCTTATTTTTTGCCATTAGATATTAATGCATGAAAAAATGCTATATGACTAATTCATTTGATTCCTTAATTGCCTTCATACTAATTTCTGGATACACATAATAGTGGGTTAGATTTAATAAATTATAAGAGAAACATTTCAAGATATTGTATGATTCATTTTTAATTTTTTTCCTCCTCAGGTGTAGAGACAATATTGATGAGTTCTTGAAAAGCTGTTTCACTTCCGAAAATAAACCAGGTGAGAAAAAAAAACAGCATTATTTAAGTTCATAGGAGAAACTTTCATATATTTAAAAATATCTATTATATAGTTTTTATTACAGTAGCTTAATAGTATCGAACCTTAAATGACACATAACACACAGTTTGTGCCAATCTCATGTTAATCTTGAGTGCCTATAGTGTGGTATTGTTTCCTTCATATCTAAAGAGGCACGCACAATGCAAAATCTCTTTATCCATGGATAACTTTTGATTCTCTATATGTTTGTTTTGTTTACATTATATGCACTTACGTGCCGATAGCCAACAAAACACAGACATTTTACATTACTTACCGCCTGCAATTCTGACTCATGACCGGGATCTGGACCATCTTTCAGTTTCAAATGGTCTGCAATTCCAGAATCAAACTGGGCCTTGTTTATAAAACATTTGTCTCCAAAATGCCGGGAACAAACAAACACACTTGCACAACTCCGTGGCTGCCCTGGAAACACTGACTGCATCCACTGTCCCCTAATGCTGGGTTCTTTGGGAAGCCGAACAAGGTTATCTTTCCCTCACAACCAAAACACACTGATTTTGTGGTCTAAAAACAAAATGACAGCGCTGCCAACGGCTTCCTTAACCCGAATGAAGCATGTTGATGGGCATTCGCTTGCTCTCGCTTTGATGCGTGCACGTGCTCTTCTGGGAGAAATGCCCATACAAGGAATTCCACCCATTATGGCGTCATACAGGGCCTACTTGGAGAAAAAAAAAACATTTCGTCACTTCGAAATTACAAACCCTGAGGGAGTGTATTTGGTCATATGTCCAACTCGTTTTTTGTAACTTTGGCCATGTTAAGCATGAGAATCACAACTTTTTAACAGTGTAAATAAGTCAGAATGCGAAATAGCATTAGATATCCCCTTTAAGCATTTTCTCGCAACTAAATGGCATTTAAGCATACAGCGACCGCAGAAGCACCTGTGAATTCTGCTGTAGTATTTTTTTGTTTGTCTGCCAAGCGGTAATTGAATAGACGCACTTTCGAGCTCTGATCCACAAACAAGAGCACGAGGACCTCTAACGAGTGTCGACCTGCTGATTTAGCCTTAATTATAGCTAATCTATCATATATAGTGCTAATTCTCACAACTTCTCACACTAACTTTAAACTGGAGTGTGATCACTTTGTATACATATGCAGATATACATTTTCTGTTGACAAATATTTTAGTGAAATGTTTGGTAAATCTAAAAATTGAAAAAAAAAGTGCACATAAACATTGTATCAGCTACCTCGCTCGACCACAAAACAGTTTTTAAACAAACTTGTTTTTCACCCTTCTCCGTTGTCGACCTCTGCATTGCCTAGTTTTGCAGTCAGTATGTGGCAGTCTGTACTTTTGCAGAACTTTAGGGCGTTCTTTCTTTGTGTCATTTAAAAATCAAAGATGTCTTTGGCTCCCTTTGCTCAGTCGCTGATGTGATGGCAGTTCTTAAGCCGTGTGACAGCCGCGCGGCAGACGGCGAGATCCCTCCTCAGGCTGTTGTCTTGTGCGTACACGGCGCATCACAACACCGAGGTGATGGGAGGCAGCACTGTTAGCACGGCCATCACGACTAATTCTGTTTGGTGTGACTATTTTAGCAGCCGACAGTAAACAACAGTTTGTGAGCGGAGAAGTAAAAGGAACAAAGTGACAAATGTCAGCCCCTCTCCTCTAAACTTAGCCTGAAGGTTAAAGTGTGAGCGTCTGCTGTGAAGACACTGCCCTACAGGGACTGTTCTGTCTACGCTAAACGCACAAACATACGTGCACTTACAACTTATTAACGTTGGACGTCTTTTGCTTAATCACACACATAAATGCTCTTCGTTTGCTTATTGACCCAGACGTGTCTTTAACATTATGCAGCTGTATCGCTATGTCTGAATAAAAAAAAAATCCATCTGCATTAAGATTTAAATGTTGTGTGTTATGTCTTTTTCAATTTCCAGAGGAAATGGGGAAGTTCATGCATGAGGTCAAGGCTCTCGGATACACAGACAAGCCAGATTATGCAAAATTGCGAGGTATTTTGCAGCAAGGCCTGAAGACCATCGGGGTGACAGATGACAAAAAGCTGGACTTCACCATGTCAACTAATGGGATGGGCCCGCCCTCTGTCAAGGTGAGAACCACCTTCAGTAGAACATCAAAAAACAACCTCTGCCTCATACCCGGCACATTGAAAATGCTCTGACAGTCCCTTTTTGAAGCCGGTATTAAAAAAAGAGCCAATTCAACATCCTATAATTTGTTTACCTTCTGAAAGCAGATTCAAATTTGAAAATGCTCACACACGATCCAAGACTAATTGCTCAGGTTAGTAGGAAATGCGGTCGAGCGCATTGATTTTCAAATACAATTAACGTGCAATGCTTTTAACGAACGTTTCTCGAGCTTATATGGATTTTGCAGCCGACACACAAACATGCTCTTTGCTCACCTCATTTTAACATGTTATGATGTTAATATTTTTATGAATGGTTTAACATCTTAATTTTTAGTATTTATCTCTGCATTTCAAATGGAGGAATGCAGTTTGACCTTAGTTTCTTATCCTATATTGCAGTCAACACCCTCAAGGTGTCAGCTGGTATGAGAGCTCACTCTGAATACCTCATCTCTGAATACTTGCAAAAGATCTTGTTAATCACTGAATCGTTTTATCAGGATTTCAAGCGATATGATCTTTAGAAGTGAATTCTGCAGCCGTCACGTGTATCGTGTGTAAAACAAACTGTCCGAGCCCGCAAAGATGCCCTTGATGGCATATACTTTGTGAAAATGATAAGACCGTGGCTTCATTCACGGGGTCCGGCACAAAGAACTCTTGGCAACAAAGCCGTCTGCATCTCAGGTTCTCTCCAGCGCTCGGGTGTTTATCCCAGTGGCCCCTCCTCTTCCTCCCACAGACAGGTCCTGAGTGCCTGTGTTTATTCCCTGCTAATGTATCACAAATTTGCTGACACGGTAACCTTGGAGTCGGCGCGGGCCGGCAATCAGCGAGCCGCACTTACAACGGGAGGGGACGGACTCTCCTCACTTCCCACAATGCAGTTTGCATATGGAAGGTGCCACCAGGGAGCTGGCCCATGCCAGCTGAGGGTTACCTGCCCACTGCCGTTATTGTATGTAATTATCGAGCCAATCTGTTCAGCTCAGCAGGGTCTGGATGGTAATCATGAGGCAGCAATTGGCAAAATGGAAGGGAAATGTGAGGGGGTGTGGGGGGGCTAGTAAGGATGATAGTTCAAGTCCGAGAGAGGGGCGAGCATTCATTATGCAGTCTGAGTGAAGAAAAGGGAGAATTTGATTGCTGTCGTTAAGTGCATCTTCTTCATAACCCCTGGTTCGGTTAGCACGATTTCCTTGAATTGAGGACTTGAGCTTCAATGCTAGAGTTTTCATTTGAGGAGGGGGAAAAAACAAGGATTTTTGATTGATGAAATTGTTAAAATAGTTTAACCCATAGTAAGTTTATTTTTTGGAGTTCTGAGAAAAATTCTCAATATTGAATTCAAAAGTTTAGGCTCGGTAAGTTTTTGAAAGAAGTCTTTTACGCTCGCCTAGGCTGCATTTATTTGATAAAAATACAGTAAAATTGTGAAATATTATTACATTTTTTTATAGTATTACAAATACATTTTCTGTTTTAATATATTTTAATGTATAATGTATTCCTGTGATGGGACAGTTGAATTACTCTAGCCTTCAGTTTCACATGATCTTACAGAAGTCATTCTGATATGCTGATTTTGTGGTCAAGAAACACTTATTATTAACTGACCAGTGATTTTTGAATGGTAGTATACATGGATTGCGTTTGAAATTCAAATAATTTATGATTCGTTCTTTCCCGGATTTACTGGATAGCTGAATCATAATCACATTTCCTTAAGCGTTCGCAATGCTGAAGGCGCATGCAATGGTTTCCATGTGCATATAGAGCACAGGCTCCCTTCTTAAAATTTGATTTGAACTTCCTCCAAGGTTGCTGTTGGCAAGTGAATTGACCACTGCTCTTCTATCTTTCCCATCCTCTTGTTCGTATCTTTATTTTTTGATGGGAAGACTCCCAAGCGAAAGAAAGCAGAGGAAAAAGGCCAGTCTGCTGATGAAACCGAAGACGCCCCTGCAAAGAAGAGGCGAGCTCCACAGAAAAAGGGTAAGCCATGTTAATGGGCATCTCTAGCTTTACCCTTTTGCAATCGTCATCAAATTTAGTAAGAATGGGAGCGATAAACATTTTAAAATGAACATGTAACCTCCTTAGACGTGAATGGAGCTAAAAAGGCGGCGACTCCTGCAAAGCAGCCGGCAAAAAAAGAAGCTCAGGCCTCCTCTGAGCCAGCGGTGAAGAAAAGCAGAGGAAGGCCCAAGAAGAACTCTTAATCCTCTTCGAACTCTAGTTCAAGTTGTTTTCTATCTTTTAAATTGTCTGGTCTGTATTTGTTCCCTGTGGTTTCATTTTCTTAAACTTTAGCAGGGTGTTGGGCACACTCTCTCGCAACTGAAATGATAATAAATAAGAGGTAAAAAAAAAACGACAGTGGCTTTGAGTTGTGAGTTATTTTCATTCCTTTGTAATGCCTTGAATAATCAAGCCTATGCGGATGAGGTCCAGAGGGGATTGCTTTGCCCCCGATAAGGAAATCCCTGAAGGAGCTCAGAGTCCCGACTCTTCCCCCGCCACATTTTCCCCTTGTTGTTGTGCTATGAAAGCCGCCATGCGGCTGGCACTTCGACATCTGTGGGAGAGGCGAGCTGGTCTTTGATACCTGCATCGAGGCAGGCGAACGTGTGGCAGACGCCACTGAGCCCGGTACGTGCGTTTGGGGAAGGGGGCTCTGCGCCTTTCTGCTCGGCTGCCATTTGATCAGGTGGAGACAAAAGACTAGCACTTGGGTCCTACTTTCCATGTCACTCTCACTTGAGTCTTTCTTAACTTCCTGTTCTCCGCTAGGAAATGGCTTCAAAGAGCTATCATTAAAAGTTAGTTGTGGCTGCACCACTTGTTATGCATTGTAACTTTATCGCTGGTTTTGATAAAGCACGGCAGCATTCGCAGGCGTATTTTTAGGTCCAAGTGTCATCTTGAATTGTTTGCTTTGTAATCGCAGTAAATTTGATATGACATTGAGGGGACAGGAATAATTTGATGAGGACAGGTTAGAATACATGAATAATAGATATGGCATACATACAGGGTCGTGACTGGAAGAGCAGAGTTATGTTTTCCAGGAGTTTGGGGAAATGCACTTAATAAAACCAAACTCAGGCGTGTATTCTTTTGGGGCGCAAGGATGTTGCTGCCACAACCTAAGAAAGAAAACAGATCTGCTGATTCAATTCTGATTCACAGGGTCTGATTTATATTTGATATTGATTTGATTTTCAAATTCTGATTTATTTGGTTACCTGCATACAAGTAGAAATTGTCATTCTGTTAATGCTGTACTATGCCATTTCAGACTGATTCAAACAAGTAACTTTTGTTTTGAACTATTGATTTAAATAACAGGGTCACTTGAGCCATTTGTTTTTGAGTTGGATTACATTAGTCACGTTGCTTTTTTGTGTGTGTTACTGAAAATAGGAATTAAGCAAAAGATATACCCTTTTACATAAGAGGTGGTGTTATTTTGGAATGATCACAATTAATTAGAAATGAAGTGTGAAATGTGTTGTTAATTGGAAAAAAAGTAGTTTTACCCAGCCCTAGATGAATCTGAATTTTTGGATTTGATTTCTCAATGCTTCAGCTTGTTCTGTGAATTTAGATGTGTAAAGTCAGAACACAAAGTATTCAAAACCTGGTTAAGGCACGGTAAATTGATGCACTTAAGTTTCCAAACCTTTGCAACTTGTGTAGTTCCCGAAAACCCTGAGTTGTGTTTTCTTTCAAGTCTAAACTGATTGCAGTTGTCCATCATCATCTGCCCTAGGGCAGATTTGGCGATTCTCTCTCATGTACACAAAAAACATTGTTGATGCTGTTATACCCAATTCGCCCATTTCACAGCTCCTCTGAGGCCAATCTCCCACCTTTCGCCCTCTCTGGTTTCCTTGCTGAGGGGGACCACGGCCTTGGTTGCCTTGTTAACTCTAGTTAGACTCAGTTGGCCCAGCAAGAACAGTGAAGGGGGAAGATGTTTCTCTTAATGTTTGTTTTCAGAGCGGAACCGCGTGAGCCCTGAGCTGATGCCGGCATCGATTGTTCCAACAGTGAGGACTAAAGTGCACCCCTGTGCGCTCTCTTCCCCTTCCTCACCACTGACCTTCAGGGCGCACAGCCATTGCTCCGCAGTAGGGGGCAGTAGTACATAATGATTGCACAGCTGGGGGGAGGAGGGTGGGTGAGGCAAACCTTAAACACAACATTACCACCTGTACCTCACCGGAGGACATGCTGCTCTGATGGTCCTGACTGTGGCCATTGATTGACCTGTGTTTATATCCACTCTCTTAGTTTTTAAGAGTTTGTCTTGGGCTGTTGGGGTTTGCTGGAGGGCTGCATGCTGGAAAATAATTTCTCCTTACAGAGGTTTCACAGGCTCTCTGCTTTCCTCAATGTTTCGGAAGGGGGTTGGTTGTTATTAACGGTAACTACTGTTCTTGTTTCGAAACTTTGGCTTTTATCGACTTGCTGCACTCGTGAAACTTTGTGAATTAGGGAATGGCAAGATGGTTCTCCATTTATTACTGTAGAACAGTGAAATTATTTGATTTTATTATTAGGGCTTCACAACTGTTCAAAAGTTTGTGGTCATTAATTTCCAATGTCAATTTTCAATTTCAAAACACTTTATTTGTCCCCAAGGGGCAATTTTTGAGGCCACATTATGCATGTTTTCGTTACTATATGTACTTGTATTAAAAGTTTTATTCAGCAAGGTGGCATTCACTTTATAAAAATTAGTTTATAAAAGATGTATTAAAAAAGTTGTTTTAACTTTTTTTAATCAAAGGATACAAAAAAGGTATCAGTTTCCACAAAAATATTAAGCAGCACAGGTAATTATAGTATGCACACCATTATTAATAAGAAATGTTTCTTGAACACCCAAATATCATTTTAAAATGAGGATCATGTGACACTGAGGACTAGAGTTAATGACTGCTGAAAATTCAGCTTTTCCATCAGAGAAAAATGTATATACATTTAAAAAATAAACTATACAAATAATGATTTTATTTGTAAGTGTAAAAAAATATTTCACAATATTAATGTTTAACTGAATATAAAAATAAATAATTAAATAAATAAAACCAAAGAAGCCTTGGTGAGCATAAGATACTTTAAAAATTGGCGACTCCAAACTATTGAATGGGAGTGTGTTGTAGTGTTTTTACGGAAGCATGTAAATTATTCTGCAGCCAGGAGATTTTACGAGCTTTTGGCTGCATGTTGGAATACAAACTAAATTCATGCTTATTTTATATTTCTAGGGACAGTGGCATTTTCTGTCGTACAATTCCAACATTCAAAGCCACAAGTTAGTAACAGAATAAGGGGAGGGGATAGTTGGCAGTGATAAAATGTAAAAATGAAAGGTCTTCAATGATGGTTCAAAGCTAATTATAATCACGTATTTCATTCTTTTTACTTTGTTGTGGTCATTTCTTGTCTGTTAGGGCATCTGATAAATATCCATCTCGCATCTTCATTTGTGCTTTGGTGGCATAAAAAGAATAGATTCTATGTGTGATTTATCAACATCACCTCTTTTTTTCCTATCTTTCTCTCCTCCTTAAGATGAAATACATTTCACCGTTATTGTGTTTTGTATTTATTCCCGTCCCCATGTGCCCCCATTCCAAAATACCCACACATGGAAAAAAAGAAATATACTGATTTTACATGGCAGAGAGAGATAGAGCTCTTTCATTGCAGTTATGGTACATTTGCTATTCTAGTTGTGTGTAAATATTAGAAAACAGCAGGTTCTCACATTCACCGAGGAAAGGCATAGCAATGGGGCTAAGACGCGCGTTCTTATCGGTATTGTATTCACACTACACCGTCCTCCTGCTGTTTCTAATCTGCCGCCGCCGCTGTGAGCAAAACTGGACAGGCATTTATTGTCCCAGCAGGGGTATGCTTGACAAGAGAATGTTAAACACTCCACTACCTGCAATTTTCAAAGGTGATACTACACATGATAAAATGTAGATACACGCTTAATTTTTGTTTTTGAGGAAACAGGAGAGAAACTATAAAAGAACTGAACAGATTTTTCTCTTTCTTTTCCACATATGACCTGGATTTAGCCAGTGTAGTGTGTGCTTTTACTCTTTGTAAGTTGAAAAAGCTGTGCCTCGTAAGCCGTTGATCCTCCAGGCGAAAGACTTGTCCAAAACGAAAGTGCCAAGTCCAAGTCTGCGGGCCAAATTGCAATCTTTAATTCGATTTACCCTTGGCAGCGGCATTGAGTGGGTTTAGTGGTCATCAAAAAGACATGTTCATCAGCGTGAGGCGAGCTCTCTTACTCCGAACTGTCCGTGCTGTTCATCAGGGCTCTCCTCCCTCAACCTCTTCATGTCTCAGACAAGTGACGCGTGCCAAGCCCAGGCCCAATAAATGCTGGTGACATCGGCGAGAAAATAGAAGAGGCAGGAGACTTAATTAATGTGACATGGACACGTATCTCATGCCCACTGAAAGATTTCTAATGAAGTGCTGGTAGATGTTCTAATGAACTCTGAAGGGGTCCTAAAGAGGATGTTCAAACTTGCGTTCCACCCCGTTAGCCCGTGATCGCCGTCTCTCAGCGATATCAAAATCACACTGCTTAAAAAATACGCCTGGATGCTTGCTTGTGAGCTACGGGTCTTCGATTAGGTCTCTCTGTCTAATGGTCTTCACGCTGGGTGTGTCGTTTAAAGAAACAAAACAAATCTAAGCAATTTATGGGACACTGAACATAACTTTATTATCACGGAGTCAATTATCTTTCTTGATAGATGGCTGCACTGATGGAAATGTTTGCTATGATGCTATCAATGCTTTAAAGAACAGTGATAGGGTTTGGTTGCCCTGGTGCAATTCATGCGTTCAGTCCACCTTAGTAGTTTTGTCCTGGACTATCAGTGTTGCTACAGTAACTGTAGGCAACGTTCAGCAGGGAGTTGAGATCTTCCCTTGAACACAAGGCCCATGGGATGCCTGGGGCAAGGTCTTGCATGTGGCTTATGGAACATGCTGTGCCTATTTAGGGTCAATCGTACACCACTATTGTGGTCATTTTGTGGCTGGATTTGTCATGGCATTTTAGGAACTCTCTTGAATGAATTGTACCCGCTTATCAAGAGTGCCATTTCAGTTTTTAAAATAAGAAAAAAAGGCCGCCTTAGAATCACGGTAAAGGAAAGAAGCAGCAATAATTGTATTAATTATTTTTTGCTAGGATATGCTATCTATCTATCTTAATACTTATTAGGGCTAGCAATAGATTACATTTTTTCATTGTGGTTGATCGCCTTTTTCATCTTTTGTCGTGAAATTAAACATACGCCATTTATCTTGTTGAACATGTTAATTTTGTCATTATTTGCTATTGTAACGCAGTTCATTGTTGTTGGAAGGAGGTGAGTGGAACCGGCAAACGTTCACACAATTCAAAGTTCAAATGCTCACAGACTTAAATACAATAATTTAAATAAATACAAAATGAATGTATAGACAGCAGCCCCTCACGGACGACTGCTGACAAATATAACAAAATAAAATGCAACATAAATCCAGGCCTGGTCTTTCTCGTTCTTAACTGTCGCCACTCCTCCTTTTATGCTTCCACTCCTCGAGTGATACGGAGTGCATCGTGCTGTTATCGCTCATTAGTAATCTCGCCACCGGCCTTGCACAACTCTCAAGGCCCTCGGCCTCGTCCTGCTCGCCATAGCTCTTTAGCAAAGCAAACCATCAGATTTATAAGACGATTCTCACAAAACTGTTTTCTGCAAGATTTTTTTTTCCAAATAAATCTAGGTTTCTTTCCGTAAAAGAACATTTGAGACTCTAAAAGGACACCACTTAACCAAATGATATAAGGAATTGATAGCATAATTTATTCATTTATGCACACCAAAGCACACAAAAAACAACAAAAAAAACAACAACAATTCGCAGTCTGCCGTGAGTACAGTAAAATAGCAAAGAGCTTGTTTACATTTTAGAAAAGTCACGTTGCGACACCGTACACATGGATATGCCAAAAAAACTAAATCAGTCGCCACCCTTGACTTGAAAGTACCTAATTCAGTAACCTATATGAAGCCATTCAGAATTACTAAACACAGAAACAACATACACATGACAAATCAAAGCATTATCCTGAGTGTTGAAATATGAGTATTAATCCACTTAGGCCTACTGGATCATCGGACTGAAAGCTTTCCCTGAGTTTAGCAACTTAAGATGATCTGATAGCAAATAGAGAAGCAAAGTAGATAGAATTTCCACCTACCAGGGTCACAGGTGCTTTCTAGAAGGTGATAAACTCCAGACTTCTAAGATCATCAAATGTTAATGATGCAATTTCACATGCTTCACTCATTTATTTGTGTTAAATTATTTGAACGCGTTAAGGATTTTGAATTAATCGCACGCATTAACACTGACAGCCCTAATATATAGTGCACATTTTGTATAATCTTTTGCAGATTATAAAATGTATTTTTGCAGCTGCATGATGATGATGAACCATGAGGTTGCGAGACCCCTCTGAGAGAGTGGTTCCCATAAGATAACGTCATCAGCTTCTCCAGCTCTCAGCAGCAGAGCTAATGGTTGAGGGCTTCAGACAGCCCTGCGGGTTCTATTGTGGTGTCCGGCTTGTGGGGAGGAGAAGAAACGAGCGGCTCAGGTTTCACGAAGCACCACTCCTCCTTGACTCAAAAAAGGGCCAACCTTTCTGACCCTCTGCCCTCTCCCACCATTGTGTTCTTTCTCTGTGGCTGTGGCTCCAGCCACCAGATTGGTTTGCTCAGGAATGGGAGAGGATGTGTCTGCCGCTCCATCTGTCAGACCGAGGATCAAATAATAGGATTTTCTGTCCTGGAATTGAAGATAATTGCAGTCTCTATTCCGCTCCCTAACCGTATGATATTAACCTTGCGCTCCTGAGCCCACACTGGGGGCAGAACTTGGGCCAGATGGCACCGTGTTTTGATATCCGATCCAGGCGAGAAGGTCAAGTTGAAGTTCAAGTCCAAAGGACCGCTGTCCCTGCCTCCGCTGATACAATAGAGGTGTCATTCAAATAGGACGTCCTTAATATTACTGGTTCTTTGCTGGGAGGACAAAAAGTGGAAGCAAAAGAGCAGTTATACATATGGTGCGCTGCTGAGGGTGAAGACGTAAACCATTTATACATACCGGGGGCACGGTGGGAGAGGCCGGAGGTCGGAAGAGGCTTGCTTTGGGAACATGAGCAGTGTCAGCGAATAGATTCGGTATCAAAGGTTTTGTGGGTCGAGAGTGAGGAAGATAAGCGGCAAAGCCATTCATATATCTCGTCTCATTGCTGTCCAATTGCTATCTGGAGTTTGTAAAGTTATTGTGCAAAAAAAAAAAAACATAAAGGAAAAACTGCTTGGTGTAATCGACTAATCCCATCACCAAATGTAATGAATGAGCCATCTCGAACACTTTTGATGATAAGACTGCCCGCATGTGGTACGGTGGCCTCCTGTGGTGGCTTTGAGCCGAATACACAGTAATAATGTTCCTCTTCTCCCATGGTGTTCCTGAGCGTGCCCTGGCTACTGTCCCCTTGGTAACATGCACACATTTAGAAAACCTTACATACACACTTGCACTCGTGTTGTTAAGAAGCAACTAATTAAGTAATATCAGAAGTTTTGTTTATCAGATAAATGTACACAGAATATTGTGTTATGATATAAACATGAATGAATCTCCAGTTCTTTTTTCACACCAATATCAATGAAAAAAAAAAAAAAATGAAGCTTATTGGACCATTAGCGACTGTATTTTTTCATGGAAGCATTTACTCCCCACTTCCCATTATCGCAATGGAAAATCAATCTGATTATTGTAATGTGAAAGATATAATTATTTATTTAGTGTACATAAGATGTCACTTCTAAGAACACTTGTTTAAAAAAACAAAAAATACATTTTGACATTTTTAAGACATAAATTTGCGTCCTTAGAAATGTAAAAAAAAAAAAAAATGCTTTAGATTCACCCAAATACTGACCCTCTCAAATTTTAGTTCACTAACAGAAACAATTAATGGTATGCAAAAAGTTTTTTTCCTCTTTAAAATAGCTGTTGCCCCATTCTTTAATATGTTTTCTTTCCATAAGTACCTCCATCTTATATGCTTCTTTTGTGGATGATTGTTATGATTTATGTAGTCATGCTCTTTCTTTCCTCCTCTTGCTCCCTCTCTCTGCACCTTGCATGGGATGGCGTGAAGTTATTGTAATTTAGTGATGATTTGTCACTGTCATCCTCCAGGTTCCCGCTGTATCCTGAGACCAGCGCTGGTCTCCTCTCTGGCTGGGCCAGCGGAGACTCCCACGTCATCTATATGGGAGCCCCATTAATAAGGGTTAAATCTGGCTAATTGTAATCCAATTAATAACAGACACAATGATCTAGCATCCGTTTGTTATTTGAGGACCCAGGTGAAACCCTTTTGAGGGTTCATGCCCCCCAGGGTTCGCCCACCATTGTTGGCTTACTCAGTATGCAAGGCTAGTTTTGATTAAATCCGTTGACTGGCGGCCAATGCTAGGCTGGAATGCCAGTGGCCCTCGGTGCGTCTCACTTCTTCAAAGAGGACAACTTAATGGCAACCCTGGTGTTATTATCCTTACCATATTTCTTCCAATTACCCCTGTTATCTCTCCCTTTCTTTACATTCCAATTTAGTACAGTAAATCCTGAGAAGCGGACTTTTATTGTCAATGATATATGTCGTAGAACTGAGTGAGAGAAAAATAGGAGAGTGAACCTATTTGTGTTTATGGCTTTAGAGGAAAGGAGATAAATGACCTGGCTTTTTTATTTAGTTTTAATGAAGAAGGGATTGAGGGACTCCCTGTCCCGGTGGCATTAATGTGATTTCCCACCCCCCCAAAGAAGCGCTTGCCTGTCCTCGCATTTGTTTGTGACCTAGTTGTGCTGGTCTCCGGAAAGGACATCCGGCTTTGTTTGCGAAACATCCAGTGTCCTCCTTGCTCATAAACACACTAATGGGTTTTTCACAGCGGCAGCTGGACAGGGGTGGAGAAGGAGCGAGCACTTACAGTAAACGATCAGTGTCCCTCGATATTAAACGTCCCTCCGGCCACTAGGCTAAACGATGGTTCCATTTAGACCCTCCCCAAAGCTCCCTCCTACCCACTTAAACCCCCCGCCTCCACTGTCTCCTGCTCCGGTACTAGGCAGCACCAAACAATATTAGCCGAGCCACCTTATGCTCTCCACATGAGTCCCCTCAATCGTTCAGCGTTAATTGGTTACTCAGTCCCCAATTAAGTTCTTGGCCCAAAAGGAGAGCATGAAAAAACAAGACAGGTTTAGCTCCCTTCTGTGGGACTTCATTAGACGGCTACTGCTGCAACATCCTTAGGGAGAGAGAGAGAGGACAGTGTCGTGCACACACACACACACACACTCTCGCATGGTAAACACAATAGCCTGATGACAAAGCTGGAGTGAAGGGGCTGGAGCGTTGGGAAAGTGAGGCTGGAGAGAAGTTAATTATACACACTGTGTGTTTCTCACTCGCCTGAAATATTTGGAATTCATTAGCAAAATCAATATGCATTCAATATCCACGCAGAAACATGAGAGAATGTGTTGTTCGACTAAATACAAAAATGTAATCGTTTACTTATGCACCCTCATTACCTTCTAAGGCTTTCTATCCTCTGTGGAACACAAGTGATATGTTTTACTGGATAACTTTTTAAAGCACCAAATTGGGCCATAAAAGACATAATAATAGGCAATGATAATAGTGGTTCACATGACTCAACCTATTCTCACTCCAAAGGTACTAGAACTAGAACTAT